>JAHRHJ020002219.1:0-13745 GCA_019776745.2 Taxus chinensis
TATACTTGGAATCCGTGGCACTTAGAGATGTCTCGTTAGATCCTACATCTTGGTGTAGGGACCCTCTACAATATTGGTTCTTAGTTTTTTTCATATCTAATTGGTGCTCTCGTTGCCCTATTGTTTGTAAACATGTAAAATAATGTAGTTTGAGCTAATGTAAGGCTATCAAATGCTATATTTTGCAAATGATGGGTCATGGCACCAAACCAACTGTGAAAAAAAATCAGGGTGTCTAAGTAAATATTACATGAGGCATCATTTTGATGTGCGAAAACATCATTTCTTCCATGCTACTTCGTTCAGTCATTAGTCCCTTAGAGCCCTGAGACCAAAAAACTGTTCAACTTCGACGGGTCATTACTCGGCCTTCGAGGCACCTAAAGATATTTTGTTGGATCCTACACCTTAGTGTAGGCACCTTATACAATATCCTATATCATTTTTTTCCATTTCCAATTGATGCTCTCGTGGCCCTATTGTTTGAAAATGTGTGAAATAGTGTAGTTTGAGCCAATGTAAGGCCTTCAAATGCTAGATTTTGCAAATTGTGGGTCATGGCACCAAACTGACTATGCATATATATAGGGGTGGCCTTATAAACACTTGGGGAGGCATTATTTCAGTTCCCTATGCTCCTGGTGCTTTTGGGCTACCTCCTCCGGAGCCAAGAACCCCCCCTCCACAGGTACATAAATTATTGTTAGTTGCTTCTCTTTTTCTTGTAAACATGAAGGTATCTTAGCTCAGAGTATAAATTCTCCTACTACACTAACCAACCAATGAAGGTGGAGATTTTTAAATGGCATCACATACTAATAAAGTGTTACTCAAAGACATTTATTTGAATCAAACCATAACTAGATAATACAACAATACGCAAGTTTTAATCAAATATATGAACTTGAATAATAACTACACATAGAACTAATTAAAGAAATTATATATACTAGACGAGCTCATGTGAACTCATTCCAATGTTTACCATCCGGATGTGAAGTGAAAGCTTTTTCTAAAGCAGAAAGCACCACGAACCTACTAAAGTGTTATTCAAAAGCAATTTAAAGTTGAATCAAAACCATCATACTAGATATATACAAATACAACAAATTTAATACAAATTCTGAACTTCAAGAGCAGTTGAAAATTTTACACACGTAAAATAATTATATATACTAGACATGAGCATGTAATTCATTCCAATAAACCATCAGATGTATATAATCTATAGCCGACTGATTGCTTCATATCTACTCTCGCACCTTCTAAAGAATCGTTATTTGGCCTTCCTTATATCTCTATAGGCTGACTATTTGGTTGCTAAACAGATGAAATATAAAGTCTTTTCATGTGTGTCTCAAGTCCTTTAAACCACCAATAGAGGCATTTTGTAAGGATACCGTTGACCCATTTACAGTAACACGCATAACACTGTAGGGTACTCAATATCTTTGCCATCTATAAAAGAGAAGTCAAATTCTTTATTTTCCTTGATGCATACGAAATAGACATAGTTTGTCCTTCTTCAATTGCCCTCTTCTTTTTGTAATAACTGCAACCATTTCCTAGAAAAAAAAAAGGTTTCATCTCAAAGTTAATACATTGATTTTCATAGACAAAACTCCATACAAAATTGTAAATAACCATTTACCTTATTGCAGCCAAAATCAAAATTTTTGTCAAGTCCTTGATGTTTGTAACTCTCTATTAAAACAATCATAATCCTGTCAGTTTGATAACTGGGAAGTGGGAGTTAAGGCCTACAAATCCATCATCCACCTATTCTTGTGCATCACACCACAGTGACAATTTGAATACAAGATCATAAAAACAAACATGCCCAATTTCTTGTCCATGTGGCGCACTAATTAGTGTTTTGATCTACAAAATGATTTCCATATCACATCACTTCCTTTGAGGTTTCCTATAATTCCTCCTATTTAAAAAAATTATTCTCTATTAACCCCAAATAGCTCAACATGGAGTTTTTGCTTTATCTTGCAAACCTCGGGCCATAGTGTTAATACACCATTCCACTATGCTCTTTACATCTTTCAATTTAACACTGTCTTCGGAGTTCAATTATTCTCTTGCAAGATCTCTTTTCACACATGCCCATGCACCGTCATGCTCTCTTATTCCATGTCTAGCCTCAGTGAAAGTCCAAATATGTTGCACGCCCATATTGACATGTATCCTACTCATCCAATAAAAAATTCATGCATTCTTAAACTGAGACGTGTAATTATTTGACCATATATAATGTTGATTGAAGTGGATGCCCCTATCAGACAACTTTCTATAAAATCTTAGAAACCCCTTTCCAATGTCATAGAATGGTAGATCATCACTGATAGAAAGTGCCTACTCTCTTAAAAAAAGATTGATCATTCTTCTACTACAGAGAATTTATAAATTTTATATGCACAAACTGGAAACCTGTACTGAGTTTGTAATATTGTGATTGAGCTCCATTTTTTGTTGCATGTGTTTCTCTAACCAATTGACCACTACAATAGTACGCAATAGAAATGCTGGTCCTTTCATCTCTTGAACTATTCATCCAACCATCGACTCTATGTGTATACCTAGCTACTCCTAAAAATTTCATCATCCTTAGATTTCTCATTAATTGAAAATAAGGTTATTTTTGTATACTAGCTCACAAGAACCCATTTAGACTCCTTTCCATATTACAACTATTATTATCTCAATTTATATTTATCAACTCAACTAATTATGTCCATTGTACCCCCAATTTTCTCATGGAACAACTTTCAATATAGGTAATTCGCCGCACACCTAGCACAACTTCCATCTAAAAAATATCAATGACTATAATAAATTGTCCAACTTTTCTTTCAAAAAATGTCATAAGGAATAAAATCCCCAGAAGATAGTTGTGGAACTTGAACCCATCACTCTAATAACCTAGGTTTTCAGAATGAAATCAAATAAATACGTAAAAAATTAGCATAATGCTACAATTCGCATTTTTCCTATATAACACAGTGGTGTGAGCATAGTTGAGTTTTCATCATAAATGATTTCAAAATTTCAAAAAATGTTACTAATTTGTATTTAATTTCTAGCTGTTCATATTGAACTTATGAAAAAATTGAGTTTGATTCTATCTAAGAAAGGCTTTGGATGTGGTTTAACGATAAATAAGCCAACTATTCGTTTTTACAATATCTCTCTTGTAGTAGGTGAAACTCTTGTGTTATCATGCCAAAAGGGAATAACAAATTCTCTATAGCATCATAATATATCTTGTCCTAACTCGCGCGCGTGCCGAAAATGGCCAAAAACTGGTGTTTTTTGAGTGATTGAAGGCTATTATGTATTTCATGCTTTCATATAAGAGGTTTTTTATTATCTTTCAAATTAAACTTGTTTGTGTCAATCAAAACTTTTTTTTTTGTTGAATTATTTAAACACTAGTGTAAATACACGATGCTATATTACTATCGCCTTGTGCATCTCTGGATTTGACACTAACAATGTGATATGCGTCATGAAGGTTTTCAAAAATTGTAGAGGTTTGACCACGTATATTAGATGTTAATCCTAAGGTGTTTAATGTAGGTATTATTTTATTTAATTTCATCAAACTAACCAACAATTGACATCTTTAGGAATCATTTAAAATTTCAAAATGATTATCCCAAATTTTAGTGGCTTTTCTTCTGATTTTCCGTTCAGAAAGTTTGTCAGACATTAGTTTCGAAATGTTCTAATCAATTTCAATAAAATAATTAGGTCTCTTACATAAAATCCTAGGAGGTGTTTTTGTCAAATTTTACTTGTCTACAGTTTCAACCTAAATTTCCTGATTCACAATTTCATTGTCTCCTTCAATTTCAACATCAGCTACATCACGAGTATTTAATTCTTCTTCAACATTGACAGTAAAAACATCTTCATCGCGAGTATTTAATTCATCTTCAACATTGATAGTAGAAACATTACTTGATTCCTCATTGCTTACAATAGTAGGGGTTGAAGATGAACCTCTTCATGATTCATGAAGATTCCTCATTCGCTCAATATTTTGAAGTATTTTTACCTCTAATTTTTCTGGTGTTTTTTAAATTATTGACTTCCTTTTTTGACTAGGTTTCTCGTCTCCCATGATGTTTTGCTTCTGGTGATAAGAAAAATGTGCAGAAAGTGAAAAAATTTCATAGTAATTCATATAGTAAGGCCAAACTGTAAAAATCACATGGTAATTCAAATGTTGGGATGTATGTAAATATGATTTAATAACCGCGATCACACTTTATGAAGCATGATCATGATTTATGAAGCATGGTCGCAACTCTAATATCAAATACCAGGATTGCAGTTCTATTTGTATCATCAAATCCGACCCTCAAGGCTAAGGAAATCTTTGTTTTTCCCCAACCAGAGCTATGAGAGGTCATTATGGTGTGTAAAAGGTCAAAAACTTCAAATTTTATCTTCCACGGACTTGAACCATGCTGAAAATTTGAAAACATATCACAAAAATGGTACCATCGCGTAGGGGAGACTGCTAGTTTTGTAGAAATATTTATTTTAAAGTGAATAGAATAAGATAAATATCATTTTAGAATTGTTTACTAATAGTAGGTATTTAAGACATTTTTTTTCTGCGAATGTTCATGTCTACGTTTAAGACTGCAACTTTTGTTTCGCTTAATAAAAATGTGATAAAACCTATACCATCCCAAGCATGGCAAAATTCTATACATGTTAAAAAAAAGTATTTGATTTCGATATTTTTTGATCTAGTTATGGCGGGCAAATGTAAAGTGCTCCGTTTTCTAAATTTGTCCAGACCACTTTCACGGAAAAAATCATAAAAAAAATATTGCTAAAAAAAATACAAAATAAAATCCATCTCAAGATAGACAGTGACATCTAACTTTTCACCAAAAGAAAATAATAAAATAACAAGATTTGGTCATCCAAATCAAGGCCAAATGGACTATAATCTTATAGGTTTAAAAAAAAAAAAAACCAAGTCATATAATTTTGAGTGTTTAATATAGCTAAATTTGTCTGTTTTAAAAAAATGGTATTTTAGAAACTAGATTCTGGATGCATAATTCATATTTATATAAATTTTTCTAATTTTGAGTGTGCGTATTGCTAATAATCCCTAAAAGTTGAGATTTTGTTGTTTTTTGCAATATGACGTCCACTTAGGACCCCTTTTTGGTCCACCAAATTTCCGCACTTACCCTATATCTTCCACACATAAGAGCACAAATAGACATATTCTAACACTGAATACACAAATCCAATGTTGAACGACCGAAAAATGCAAATTTACACGTACATAGGTTTGCACTATGATAGTTGAAAACAGAACCAGATGATACACGAGATTAATTTCTTCAACAAGATGAGTTTTTGAGATTTGTAAACTAATTGGTAGCTTGAAATAAATTCTCACCAAAAAATGAATCAACCCATGGAAAAAAAAAATATTATATTAAAAAATAGACTTTCATCTACACAGGTGACAAATAAAAACTAGTTTTGCCCCTCTAAAATCCTCACAAGCCCATATTTGCTCTGATACCAAATATTAGATTTGGATCAGACTTGCACAGAAAAACACACAGAATAATTATATTATTTCTCTGTATATTCATCTGCTGCAACCATTACACAAATATATAGGAGACATATATCCTATTATTGGGGATCCTTCGATTCTATAATCTCTCAATTGATTAACCAAATAATACTACCCTCATATTATTGTTGTTATTCACAACAATAACATACTAAACAATATATAATAATACATTACAAATAAATTTGTAACCACACTAACAAACTAGTAAGAACTAATTTACCAAATGGTAAATCACCCATAATCATGTGAACATTAGATTTCCTAACAATAACTCTACGGAATCTGCCAATTATAGAGGGTTGACCTTGTCCTGAAAAAATCATCCATATATTATTTGAGAAGAATGCAACTAGACATAAGGAAGAGGAACAAGGGTTGGGTCGCTTGGTTTCACGGCAATATTTCTCATATTTAATAGTATTATTTTATCAAAGTTTTTTCATCTAGGATAATGAGTTGGTAATTGAGAAAAATGAAGAAAGGGGTAATACAAAAGACCATTTGGTTGAGTTCGTGGTCATTGTTACCCTAAATCTTAAGAGTTAGATGGAGGACAACTACATGACAAAAGTCTCTTGTTCTACAAGGTTAAATCTGTCGAGATAATGTCATTGCATGAAAGAAGTGTGCAAAGTAATTTGAAAACAAATGAACAAGAAAAAAAGGCTAAGATAAAGACCATCATAACTTAGGCATCAAACAAATAATAATAAATAGTAACTAATTAAAATTAGCTAAAGCATGATAATACACTAGTACAATAGTAATTAACTAGCCTTGTAATGAAATTGTCTTGTTTCACAAATGCTAATATGTAAATGTATATCATAATACACAATATATGTATTATTATTATGATGATCATAATTACAATGTCAAACTAGACATGTGGGATCTTATAATTTACTTTAAAATGTGAAAAATTATTATGAAAAATACTAAGGTTAATCTTATCTTACTTTGGAGGATATTACAATTGGCTTTTCCAAAAATAATTAAAAAATATAATGACGATAAAATGAACATCAAATTTGAAATTGAAATTAATTGTGAATATGTACACATTTGTACTAATAGCGAACCATCTCACCAATTATCATTATACAATACTTCTCAATATAATTAAAATATGTTTTCATTATTTAATGGTTTCAAAATTATAACTAATATCATATTATGAAAATTATTATTAACTGTAATTGCCCAAAAAAAACACTAAAACTATATTAAAAGTAACAAGAAACATTCAACTAATAAACAAGCAACATTTTCTAGGCATACACCAATAAAAAAATTAGAATAAGACTCAAGATATTTTTTTGGTTGAAGATTAATTAGTATAAGAGAATATTCAAAAATTTATTTGATGGAGCGACCTTGCAATTATTTGATGGAACATTGAACTCAAAATAAATATAAAGAACAACCATCAGCAGAGGAGTGCTTCCCCACCAGTTCACCCACAAGGCTGGAGCTCCCCCCTGCTCATCAGCTCATATGGGGCTCATTGATGGCTCCCGAGTCACACACCCACGATGACTGGAAACTTCAACCTCCACCCCCACCACCTTCAGACAAGTTCCCTCGGATTCCTCTTTCCATCTCTCCCACATGGGTGTCACCTGACAATGAAGAGGAGGCCCCCATTGGTTTAGGTTGGGATATTCCTAACGCTAGAAAGGACTTCCCTGGTCTTGGCTAACCTGGTGATCAAGATCCTCCCCCTTCTGGGCTCTTTACGACGGTAACTTGATTATGTTTTGATGTATTCCTAGGCTTTTCCTAGTGTCTTTGTTGGTCTCCTAGGATTTTTCTAGTTTGTTTGTGGTTTTGGGGCGTGCTCTCATATTGCTCGCTTTTTGTTGAAAAATATCTTGTATCTTATTGCATTTAATATAATATAATATCATTTTCATAAAAAAATAAATAAAGACAAAGTTACTATTTGTACCAATTGTGTGTACTGCAATATACATGTATTTTTATTACGTCGATAGGCGTTCCCTCTTACAGCAACGCGACTGACTTCTGACACCATGGCAGTAAATTAGTGGTTGTAATTTCTTATTGGGTCACATGCGACGAAGCACGGTTGTAATTGAACTATAAGTTTCCGACAAGTTCTCTCAGTAAAAGTTTTCATCTCTCGGTAATAACAAAATAAGAATAGAGTGTCTCAGTAACAACAAAATATGAATACAGTGCTTGTATTATCATGCAAGGAAAATGACATGTCCATAAAGCCATGTGAGATGTGTCCTCTCCATGCTCTGCTTTGGGTTTTGAAAAGTGCTTAACCCGATTGTTGGGTTTTTTGACATGGGTTTATTTTCCCGCTCAACTTTTATTTTTCCGTTAAATACACTTTCGACATTGGTTTTGCCACTTGCGATGCGATTTTTAAAAAAAATGTGGAATATTTTATTGTTTTAAATATAAAATATATTTTGTGGATTTTATTAAATATGATTTTTTTGTGATTTTATTTGTATATTGCCGACACAAAAAAAAAGGTTTTCGTAAAGAATGACACGCTAAAAATAAAAAAAAAACCGTTAATTTTTAAAATAATATTATATAAATATATGAAAATATACAAATTTATAAGAAGACACGATAAAAATAAATATAGAAAAAATTAAATTTACAGGCACACAAAAGAACTAAACTATCAACAAAATTTGATTTGAGAGGCAGAGATAATTTGAAATTCCAGGCCTACTCCCGAGTCTTGTAAGACCCAGTTAACGGTGCCCTGATGGGTTAGTTGTCAGTTTTAACCGAGCGACACCTCCACATACCTAAAAATAAAAATTAAGTAGTACAAGTCATTCTTAATATTATATTATTTTTTAATTTTAACATTTGTAATAATGTTTATTCTTAATAAAATTATAGTTTATAATTTATAATAAAATAGATTTATTTGTAGTAAACGAAATATTGCTATATTGTCTTTTTAAAATAAAAAATAATGTTATTTATATATCATTAATAAAGAAATATAGTATTATTATATATTTATTTATATACATGTGTGTATTGTAATATATTATATATATAAATCTATATAAAAATGATGGTCATATTTAAAGTTTACATGTCGTATAAAACAATTATTTCTAGTATTTGCAAGTATTTTATGGCTAGAATCATGAAGAATGTGTAGACAATTGTCAAATTTAACCCATAGTGGATATCGTTGTAGACACCAAAACTAGGTTACACTCCCCTTGGTCCATTTTCGAATAGCCAACTTAAACATATTCACCTAACCATGACCCTTTTACACCACATTAATATTAGTTTAATTATTTATAATTAAAGTAATACCCATGCTCACAATATTCATTATTTAATTACCTTAATTAAAACTAATTTCCACCTCACCTAGACACCTCATCACAAACCTATTCTTAGCATGTTTCCCTTTTACTAGGACTCAATATCCACTCACCATAACTAACTAAGACTTAGTCATACCTACCTTAATTAACTAAGACTTAGTTCAACCCTAAAAATCACATGCCTATTCTTCCTCTAACCACATTCCCGCTTATCTAAGCGCAACATTCCATTTTGATCTGGGAGAATAGACAGAACTGGCCAAAAAGATTGCCAAGATTTGTCATTTTTAGTAAACCTAGGATTTCCCACCTTAACTGATGCCGGTCAACCCTGATTCGACACTGGTCACCCTAAACCATTGTCGGTTACCATATATCCACTTTGGTAACCTTATTTGAGAGGTTGGCCACATTCTCGAGTTTTGGAGCGAAGGAGATCTTCATGCAAGAAAAAATCAGAGCCCTTTTGCACATCCAAATAGCCATAGCCAACACCAAGATGAATCCGAAGGTATTTGCATTCACGGTAGCATTCTAGAAAGCACTACCGCGACACTGAGCACCATTCTACAGGTCAACCATCACCATCATCCAACCATCAAATATGCAAATGCCAGTAAGTGTATCTCTAATCTGCATCATTTCATACATATTCAGATTACAAAGTTTCTTCATCTTTGTTTATCAACATCTATTTGTATTTTTCATCCCACCCTTGTTACCTTCCCATGAATCCAACCATTCCATCACCCACAATCATTTAATCACATATACTTGATTCGTGAATACCTCTAAGTACCCCCAACACCATTGCAAACCTAGCCATTTTCCCTAACACCCACTATCTTACCTCAAAAAGTTCTCAAAACCCATTTTATTGAATTTCTACCATCCTGCGTTAACCGTCGTTGGTTCCCTCTTAACCATCATCATTCATACCTCATTAACATTGATATCTATATTTGGTAATCCTGCCAATAACATAAATTTAAAAACCTACATCCAAGAAACCCAAGTTACCCAGAATCTGACCCTAACCTGTCCCAGCACCTTGACTACCTACCCTACTTCCAAATCTGATCATAACCTAGCCTGTTATATTAGATTTGCTTATTTTATTTGGATGAGATACCTAAATCATATCAACTACAATATAATTTTATTTATATACATTATTTCTTACATTAAATTGTATTAAATAGTGGGTTGACTTCCACCAAGAAAGTACCACACTTCCTAGATCTAGCACACGCTAGGCAACCCATTGACATATATTGTTTAACTCTCTTTTGTGGTCTTGTTGTGTATTTCAGGTAGCTCCTCCTAGCCAAAAGAAATCTCTCGTAGTCAGCATTGGATCAAGAAGTCAGAACATGCGCATGACCTTTAAACCAACCATCACAACAGGTATTCCTCCTTGGCCAATCACCTTATATGTTTCGTCATTTGAAAACGTAAATAAAACAGTGAAACACGTTCAATTATCATGGTTCAGGATCCGGCGTGGTGCTTATCACACCAACAAGAGATTTCATCCCATATACTTTCAAGCTAAGTTCCCTTAATTCATACATTACATTACAGAAGTATGAGGCATAAACCTTTATGGTGCAAATTCTATTAGCTGACTATCAAATACTAAAGAGTCCATGGGTGATTCACAATTGATCATCAAACAAGTAAATGATGAATACAAGGTAAAAATATGACAGCCATCCCAGATAAAAAGTCGTTTAGACCTTTAAAGGAGTACTCTTGAAGGTATCACTTTTGAATAGATGTCAAAGGCATAAAATCGATTGGTAGACACAATGACCACTATTGGAGATTTAACACATATCCCAGCTTAGGAAAATAAAATTCCTTTCTTTGTGGAACATCTACGAGAACCAATGCATGACCAACCATAATCATGTTTGGTATGTGAAGTTGTTGGTCCTTTCTACCCTTGGTACAAGCCCATATTTAATTACCTCAAGACAATGCTTCCCTCCAACGTACCCCCCACTAAAAAAAAGAGCCTTATATTCGAGTAAGAGCCAACTATACCCTATTACGAGGCACCCTTTATCATAGAGGCTATGACGGGAATCTACTACGCTATCTCAATTTGGCTAAGTTAGTCTAGGTGATTAAAGAAGTACATGAAGGTGTTTGTGGAGAACACACAAGCGGCATGGTTCTCACTAGGAAACTACTAAGAATGGGTTATTATTGGCCCACCATGAAATAATATTGCTATAACTATGTCAATAAATGTGCACATTGTCAAAAGTATAGGAACTTGATTCATGCACCAACACAAAAATTTTATCCAATCACAACACCATGGCCATTCTCAAATGGGGATTAAGATTTCATGGGAATATATCACTGATCACGCTACTTCCCTTCTTATATTTGCCACACACATATAATAATTACCAATGACTATTTCAAAAAATGGGTAGAGGATGTGCCTCTCACATATGTTACCGGTGCACAAATATCCAAATTCATCATGAACCACCTCATCTGCCATTATGACATTCCCGCCACCATTATAGCAAAAAATGGTAATATTTTAATAAGAAGATAGTGAAAATGTTATGTCAACACTTTCAAATATGTTTAAATTGGTCCACTCCATATTACCATCAGGGTAATGGACAAGAATAAACCACTAAGAAAAAAATTGTTCACATCATGGAAAATATGGTAAGTAAAACAGGCCATAATTAGCACTTACAAATACATCCTCAACCCCTCTAGGATTAGAGAACCATCCGCTACGCACCCTACTGGTGCTACCCCTTACTCACTAGTCTTTAGCACTGAGGCCCTCATACCATTGGAGATTGAGCTTCCTTCCTTGAGAATATCTCTCTAGGACTATCTATACAAGGATGAATAATAACTAGTGGCGATTGACTAGCCATAGTTGGAAGCTCTTACTAGATGAGAAACCGCATGCCCTAGAGCACCTCAATCACCTCAGGTTATCATAATTGAGTTTTCATGAGGCTACAAAAAGTGCGATGATACTCTCCAATTTGAGGTAAGAGCACTTGAGTAATCAAATAAAAATTAGTGTCAACGCCACTAGGACAGGAAAAAAAGGCAAATTTGAACCAACTGGTTAGGACCATAATGTTCTGTGGTCGCTAAATATGGGTTGCAGGAGGTTCACATTGGTCACTCGTAGTTGTGGAATTAACAAAACCAATGAAATTAAATACATACTAAGGTTTCTATCTTGAGTATGAAATTTCCTAGAAAAGAAAGAAAAAACAAAAGGCAAAAAAAAAATCAAAAATCAAAGAAAAGTAAAAATTAAAACAGGGGTCATCCAACTATGAAAACCACACAATGGGGCACATTGGGCACAGGTATTTGGGTGGTTGATTGAAAACTAGTTTTGTCCTTGGGAGGAATTTCTTTATTACAAGAATACTATATCAAGGAGTACACACTTCTTTGATGTAGGGGTATGTTTTCCTAAGTATTGAGATCCTTTTGATTGTATTCGTCGTGGCCTTGATCCGGCTGATCTATTCTTGTATATTTTTGAAAGGGTCATTGTTTTATATCCCCATATAATGTTGGGGGTACCTTCACATATTCACCACCTTACACATAATACATGACATTTTCCCCTTTTTATATTCCCATCTATCTCTGGGGGACATCCACACTTTTTTTTTTTCTGTTGTAAATGCTTCAAAACCTTTTGGAAAAACAAAACCAAAACAACATTCTCAATTATGTAGTAAAACCCTAAACATGATAAAACCCTTTTAAGGGAAAAAACTACAAAAATAATGTGAATAATAGGCCGTGAAAATTTTCTTTGAGAAATACCACAAAGAGGAGAAAAGGGTGGCAAAAGTGGCACAAAAAAAGAACAGGAAGGGGGGGCGGACGGGGAGGTGTGGGAGTTGTAGAGTTGTGATTACATTATATGTTCCATGTTGTATGACTGTTAAAATTTAAATCATTGTTTCCTTAGGATTTAAGTTGACTCTTAATCTATGTACATAGGTATTGAGCATTTATATGCATATTGTATATAATGGTGTTGGTGTTAATTCGATTTGGTTAGGTTATGATGGTTATGTTGTGTTGACCACATTGTCTCATAATTATATCTATAATCACATTATTACATCATAGATCAATAAAATCTTAAGCTACACATCATGAACAAGAAAACAAACATGTATGTTAGGATAACATCCATATAATAATGCCATGAGGGAAACGACCCCAGGGAAAAACTCCCCTCCGTCCACCTCAAACATAGACCATAATAAAAATGTGGATAATAAAAAGTGCCACATGCAAAACAATATGATATTATCTACTACTATCTCATACAAAAAATGTGATAATAGAACATGAAGTATCTCATAAAAATGTGATATCATCTAAAGCTATTGCATAAATCAAAGAACATGTGATAAAATCTAAAAAAATCATAAGAAAGTATTATCATAATCATCATCATTATAATGTTTGCTAAAAATATCAATTTCCATATACAATGTGTCTCTTATATCATCATCTGGATACATATATGAATCATGGGAATCGATTAAAAATGTGCCTTCTAAGTGAGGCATAGCCAAAAATAAAACATAGACATCAATAAAAAAATGTTCCTTCATATCGAGGCGTACATAAAAAATACATACATCATAAATAAAGAGTCATTTATGACTCAATCCCTCATGACGACTTCTTGGCCTCGAAGATGGTAGAGGTCCCATCATCTATGCGTCCTTCTC
>JAHRHJ020002221.1:0-13731 GCA_019776745.2 Taxus chinensis
AACTTACGCCTCAGAAGTGGGTCATTCCAAAAACAAGAACTTTTCCCACTCATATTTTTCCTCTTTCGTGCAAAAAGGGTTGTCTTTGTCTAATCAAAATGATCCTCTCAACATAGCTTTATTTCTTAACACTCTTACTTAATCCAACAATTGACAATTGTGAACATTAATATGCTATCCTTCCCCACTCTCATCTTAACTAATTCACTTGTTTGCCTTATTTTCCTATCTATTGTACCTTTCTCCCGAATAGTTCATAGTTCATCAGCCCTTGATACTTATATTTAATAATTATCATGTCCATTAATCATCTTAGCTTTCATTGAATCTTGACTCGTGTATCTATCAACTCTCGTGCTTTCAATGGTTCTTTATCACTTATATGTATTTCTTTTGTGTCTTCCACAACTAATTTTTAGCCTCATTTTCCTCTCTTGTTATGTTATGAATGTTTCTTGTACTTCTTAATATTGAATTTAGGAACTATTTTTTGAGGTTTTATGTTATAATATAGTCCCCCATTTTTGAGGCTGTCAGGATTCTCACCTACCCACCATACAAGTTTGGGATTTCTTTCTTTGCCCAACAAGGAACATTAATGGAGGCCATGGGTTTTGCTGTAGAACCCATCATTGTTGCGGGTGAATCATGTCATTTTCTTGTGTGTTGGAATCTTATTTTGATTATCCTTCTTTCTCTCTCATTCCCTTCCTATATCTTGATGAAGGGGGCTATTTTCTAAGAGTTAGTCATTTTTTTGCTCTCCCCCCGCCTCTCTCTTTCTTCTTTCCCTAAGGTTGAATGTTGAGCCTTAAGCCTCCCTCTCTTTTATTTGTGGAGAATTTCTTACCTCTTCCCATTGGATGATTGTACTGTGTGAATTCATGGACAATAAATCTATTTTGTGAGCATTTTGTTCATTCCTTTGCTTATTTTTATTCTCTTCTTACCCTTACCTCTCACATTAGTAGTAATAATATCCCTATTTTTCTGATGGCCTATAACGGTGTTGAGAGCTTGTTTAATGGGTTTTGAAGTGGTGTTCTTTGTGTATTTTATATCCTTGTCCTGTGATGCAGCTTATCCTCCTCTCCATTTGCTCACCTCTTCCCATTTCAAGTAGTTGGATTTGTGATCAAAAACTTCCTCCTTTGTATGGTGATAATCACCAATTTAGTGTTAGGCTCTATTTTCATGCATTGTTTTTTTGTCCTCTCTCTCTCTCTGATACCTTCTAAGGTTGATTAGGATTAGATAGTTTACCTGCTTAGGTAGCTTCTGGTATGGCTTTTAGGAAGAAAAGATGCCTTTTCTCCAGAGGACCATCTCAGCCCCTCAAGTCCCACATCTGAAGATGGTGTGCAAATGTTATTAGATTACCACCGATGGCCTCCCCCCACTCACTAAGAAGGCATTAGGGTGTTGTAATTTTCACATCAACAGTTTGGGCATGCCTGGTGGGAGAGGTTAGAAGCACCTTACCACTTCATCTTCATAGGTTAGTGTGTTCCTATTAAATATTAAGCCTTTAAAAGAACTTGCAAAGCACAACTGGTTACTCCATCTGATCAACAACCCATTCTCTGAGTCACATACTTTCTTTCCATCCATTTCACCCCATTCTTTATTCCACATCTTTCACTTCTGTCAGTCCCTGAAAGTTTTAGTCCCTGGCTTCAATTCCCCATCTTGGAACTCACACTTACAACAGTAGGGTTGAGTCCACCTCAATTTATTTCTCAGACTCCTCTAGATCCATTATACAATTCACAACCATCATGCTTACCCATATTAACATGTCAAAATCATTTTGGATAATGGATCTTATCAAGAGAAAGGGTATGCATAGATGATAAAAACTAATACATATATTGTTTGATCCTATTGGAGAGATTTCATCAAATAATTGAGACTAACATGGTTCAGTCTCGGGCTACAACATAAATGAAAGCTTTCAGAATTGGTTGTAGGCAACCTTGTCCATGGGAAGGCCCTTTTTCAAGGCATTATAACCCACAACAGAAGCTTTACTTCATGGTTGAAATTCTGCCTCAACCTGTACATTGGAGCAAGGAAATAGAGACCTACAATCTTGGAACCATAAAACCTTGTCAATGGGTAATTCCACCACATCATATCTTTTCTTTTCCTCTTTCTCAATCAGTATCATCGCAACAGTGTCATGAGTCTATTTTCTCACTTACTTCCCCAAGTTTTGATTTCCCTTCTCCATATTCTAGTCTTCCATCTCATCTCAATTCCTCTAGCATTTTCCCTTCCAAATCCAAGTCCCCTCCATAAGAGACAAACGAAATACCTTTCCCATCCACTAATCATCCTTCTTTCCCGAGCCCATGTCGGGAAGAAACTCAAAAATCTAGTCAAGGGGAACAACAAGAAAAAGAGCCAAGAAAAGAATAAATGACTAGAAGATTGGTGAGCTTGGGTCTTAGATTCAGGATTAATAAAATCACCTTGATGGTAAAGCCCCTGAAGGAGGCTGAGGTCAAGCCACAAGTGGTGGAGGCTTTGGTTACAACACAAGCATGGGAAGAAGAAGCTACTCCAAATCCAAAAGAGGAAAAGTGCATTCTAGTTGTGGAGGAGAACCATATAGTTCCATAGGTTTCAAGTACAGAGCATGCCACAGAATAACCTTCAGTTCTTCCTCCCACTTCATCCCCTTCAAACTCTAATGTCGAAGAAGAGTTTGAGCTTTCAAACTTCATGTTTGAAGATGAGGGGAAGCATGGTGATAAATTTTTAGATCATGAGGACACCATGGAGGAGGTCGAACACACGTAACAAGACAATGAGGAGGAAAAATTTTTTGTCTTACTTGGAGGATTGCTTTGATGTGAGAGGAGCCCGAGGAGATCAAATAATTTTCCCCTCCATCATCCACCTTCCAGGAGCATGATCATGTTATCACAAAGGAGGGAATTCAATTACAATAGCCTATATTTCACAACGGACCTATGGAACCAAGGTTGGAAGATCTGAATCTTTCATCTTATCAACAGAAGGAGGAAGGGAATAAAGATGACACACATTGCATAGTAGTCATAAAGGTAGAGGATTAGCTTGTTGGAGAAGCACTGTAAAGAAAAAATTAGCATGCAAGTAACCTCTTTTTTCAAGAAGGTCGGCAGGAAGATTCCATTTTTGGAGTTGAATTTCAGAGCAATGGGAAAAATTTCACGGATCAGACCATGCCCATTCAAATACTTGGCTTCACTAGAGCCAAAAGCAGGAGTTGCTACTAGTAATGCTTACTCTTGAGAATGAGGATGAGTTTCAAAGTACTAAGGATCAGTTGTAATGCCTTTTCAATTCCAAATGTAGAGAAACTAAAAGAGGTATTTTTATTTTTTCTAGTTGATACCTTGATGATTTGGGTAGAGGATCAGCCTCTTGTCAGTTTTTTCACTCATTATAACAGCCATCATTAACATGCCAAATCATATACATGGATTTCTATTTTGAGAAAGGGAACTTACATCTCTCCTTGCCAGTTGTTGGATTTGTTTAAGTTCCCTTTTCATCTGGTTAGCGTATAGAGTAGGTAGGTTTGCTTTCAGTAGAAGAAGTGCTCGTGCACACTTCTATATGTTCCACTTAGGGCATGTATGTTTTTTATATCTATTGGACATAGTGTGTTGTGGTGTTTTGTTTCTCATGCACAATCCAATTTCAGGGGCAGGTGAACGTTCCAGGTCCAGACAATTTTCTACTCTCCAAAATCTCACCTTCAAATATTTTCCTATGAAAATTGAGAGTGTAAGTAACAGAAACAAACTCAGGATCACCAAGTGCAAGCAGTCGGGTTCAACTTTCAAGAACAAGATCAATATCAAGCTATCATTCATGACCCCATGCCCAATGGATACTTCAAGGCTACTAGTCTCTCCACATAGTAGGCAGGTGACCCTGTGAGTCGCCAAATTATTATCAAAATTATTTCCCGTCAGGAAAAATTGATTAGAACAAAACCTTGCATATGAGAAATGGAGAGGATTGGTTCAGTCATACAAGCTCACATTCAATCCCAAAAAAGCAAGAGGTGGCAAGTGAGCTCAATAATGGAAAATTAGGGTCAGAAGATGAATGGCCAATGGAAATGTTGCAGAAGATCGAGCCCAGAATGATTCAACTCAAAGTACAAGCAACAAAACCATGGAAGGTGCCATGTGTCAGATCAATGTAACTTCAAAAGGTATGGCAAAAGTGGGGGTCCCTAAACGAGTGTAAGACTCTCTACATCGTCAGAGCCTAAAAAGGTAATTTTCACTCAATGCTCGAATCAGCTAAGTATAAGAAGGCCATCAGAAGCCTCCATGTATCTCTTTGTCACACTTTTGCTATGATGCTCCAAAGCTAGGTCCCCAAACGAGTGCAGTATGCTCTCCACATGGTCAGATCCTGATAAATTTGCACTAGCCATTGAAAAGTATAAGAGTCAGTAGAAACCTCCACATGCCTTATCAATGCACCTTCAAAAGGTATGAAAAAAGTGGGCTCCCTCAAATAAGCGTACATGCTCGCCACGTGGTCAGAGCACAAAAAGTTAGAACTAGCCGTTGAAAAGTACCAAACATGGACAAGAGCCAGCGGATAGCCTCCATGTGTCTCATCTAGTGAAACTTCAAAGGTGAAATCGAAAGGTAGTCTCCAAACAAGCACTAGGCCCTCCACATGGTCAGAGCCTGAAAAAGGTAAAACCAGTCGTTGAAAAAGTCGAAGCAAAGTAGCAAACCCAACGAGAAGCCTCCACATGCCTAATCGGTTGCAAACTTCAAAGGTAAAATCCAAAGGCAGGTTCTTAAATGTGCACTGCCCCTCCATGTTTCTAGGGTCCCACATAGTTGCTCCTATATAAGTGGGGCCCTTTACTCACCTAAGGGAATGAAGTAGCAGACTCACGAGATGGTGCCAAGTATTGGCATGTCGCATTCCCAAGACCCTAAAAGGAAGTAAAATCTTAAGAATGGATGCGGAGCTGCCACATGGATCTCACAAAGATAGCTCCAAACCAAAAATAGTTTGGGAAAAAAATTGGCAGTAGGTTGCTTCATTGAAAGATGAATCATAAATACGCACCAATAATTATAAATATAGTCCACCATTTTTTAGGCTTTCAGGCTTCTCACCTACCACCATAATGAGGTTTGGGCTTCCTTTATTTCCCAACAAGGAACATTAATGGAGGCATGGGGTTTTCTATAGAACCCATCGTTGTTGCAGGTGAATCCAATGCATTTTCTGGGGTGGTTGGAGTAGGATTTCGAATTCTTCTCTCCTTTCTCTCTCATTATATTGTAATGAGGGGAATTTTTCTAAGAGTTTGTCATTTTTTCTTTCCTGTCCCCTCTCTCTTTCTTCCCTAGGGTTGAATGTGGAGCTTAAGACTCACCTCTTTGCTTTAAAATGGCATTTTCTTTCCTCTTTCCCACTGATGATGTATTATGTGAATTCATGGAGCAAAAAAATCAATTTTGTGATGCATTTTTTCTATCCTTTTCTTATTTTGTAGTCTCTTCTTTACTCTCATCATTGCAAGGTATATTGTGCATATTTATGATGTCTATTACAGGTTTTGAGAGCTTTGTTTAATGGGTTTGAAGTGGCGTTATGTGTTAACATTATCCTTGGTCTGTGATGCATCTTTTCCATCATCTCCATTGCTCACCTCTCTCCATTTTGGGAAGTAGGATTTGTGATCAACAAATTCCTTTTATGGTGTATCACAACTTTAGTATAGGCATTGTTTTCATGCATTTACATCTCTCTCTCTCTAATCCCTTGGAAGGTTAGATTAGGATTAGATAGCTTTCCTGAATTAGAGTAGCTTGTGGCAAGTAGTTTAGGAAGAAGAAGTTGGCTTTCTCCAGAGGACCATCTGAAGCCCACAAGTCCCACATCTTGAGAGATGGTCCAATGTTATGTAGATTACACTGGATGCCCCACTCACATCTAAGACAATTCAAGGGTGATGTAATTTGGCATCAACAATCCCCATTTGTAGTGGTTGATTCCCTAGACAGATAAATTTCCCCATAATGCCTCTATTAGTTATGGTAACCATTATTCCTTGCTTTTAACCCTTACTCATGGTGTTTACATAAAAGAGTAGATAACTATCCTAACATTTCCTTTTTTTAGAGTGAAGATGTTAATAATCCTTAAAATTACCATTGAACTATCATGATCAATCACCTCTTCAAAAATATTTTTGGGAGCATGATAGAACACAATATTAGCTTCTAGGATTAGTAGAGTTTTCATGGAGATAAAACACCTTCCAAAACACTATGTAATAAAGAACAACATTAATTTTTTCCTTGATTTCATCTTCCAAACATCCCATTACATCATAGATCATTTTGTGAGAATTATTAAGTATGATGCATAACACAAGAGATCCTAGTCGAATTAACTATTAGGCTTGTACCCATGCCATATTTCATTAATTAGATAGCTCTAGCACCATATATATATATGAACTGTAAAAAATAATTGAAATATCAAGTGATGATTAACCGATATCTACTATAACAAAATTTTGATCTCCTAAATCAAATATTAGTTGAAAATTAATGTTATCACCAAATCAGAGCACCCTTATGTTTACACAAGCTGCATATACTTAAGCTCACGGTGTGATTGGATAACATTGGTACTATCTCCAAGTTGTTGGACTTGCTACTTAAGATAGACCTCCAGAGAAAGCTGGTTCTTGCTCCTAAACTACCTGCCACAATCTACTCTAATGTAGGTAAAAATAATTGTCCTAATCTAACTTTCCAAGGGACCAAGGAGAGAGAATGCATAAAACATGAAATTCTACACTACAGCGGTGATACACCAGAAAAGGAGGGGGGTAGGAGAGTATTCTTCCACATGCGTGAGATACAGAAACAAAGTGCACACTAGAAGGGGTGATGACATTTCTCCACAATCTAGCAACATGCATTCACAACAGCATCTCAAACATACACAATGATAAAGGATCCCTGTAATAGCATAAAAATAAAAACAATATTCTTGTAATGAAGGTTGAAATGGCAAGAAGAGTGCAAACAAACATAGCAAGGGAAGATGCATCCACAAACTTGTATTTTAATGCTTCATGATATGCGCAATTGAATCTATTACAAGATAAGGGCCTAGATCACCATGGATGGAGTAAACTACAAGGGCCTACAATACGTTTGCTTCACAAAGAAATTTTGACAGAGCTTTGCTACAACTAAAAATCCCTCTTTTACAATGAGCCAAACACTCCAATTTATAGGAAAATGAGACGAGAGAGAGAAGGGGAAAATGGAAATCCAAAAATCTGTCCTTTAACCACTTGTAAGAGGCACTAAATGGAGTTAAATTATTGTATGTTACTTATAAAATGATCCCCATACTATCCCAGGTGAAGCAACAGAGAAGGAATGATGACCGTGCCTCGTAATTGCACTCCCAACTACCAAATAATACACTGTCATGAACCCTGCTACGTTTTATGGAAAAACCCCATTGATTTTTTATAAAATCTGGAATTTATTTATTTATATGGAATTTTATCGATGCCATGATTCTAACGGTACTAATTTTGTGTGATTTCATTGAGAAATGCAAAAGTTATGGCCTCCTGAGTGCAAGCAGCTATTTTGGATCTGTCATTTAACTGGAACGAGCATTAACTGACTGAAGCTGAATATGTTTCTTATATTTAAATATATCTACCCTCATAAAAATTAAGATGTCGTGCTCATTTCAGAAAGTCCAATTTTATGAAAATCAGAGCTCAGAGTCAAAAGTTATGGCCGTTTGAAGTTCAAGAGGTCAAACTTGAACTTTCCTCTTTGCTGCGGCTATTTTGGCAAAATTGGGTCCGCGTGTCATGGCTGTCTGAAACACATTCTTCTACATCAGCTGATTTGGGCTTCCTTGTCTCTACACATCCACCATCGACTGGCCTTTGAGGGTCATAGACTTCCGCATTCACCGCATCCCATGGTCCCTTTTGTGGCCTTTTCGTCTTTCTGTACCCCGCACGTCCCGACATCCCGACCATCTGGGATACATTTTTCCACGCCACCCAAAATGCACTGACTTGTGGAAAATCAGTCGATTTGCATCCTGTGCATACTTTGTCCTGGCTGTCCTAGATTGCGTGAAAAAAAAGATTCCACTTTTCCCGATTTTCACTACCTGAGGCCATTTCGGCTTTGTGCATGCTGCACGTCCCTACGTACAAACTATCCCATGGACCACCTAGGAAAAAAATTTCTGATTTATCTGATTCCTTTGTATTTCAACCCCAAATTTTGTATGACAAACCTTAGTACGAACCGAAACCTCCAGGCCTGCAATGCAATAAAATAAGCCCTTGACTTCATTTTTTGGATTTTTTCAATTTTTTGCTAACTTGTCAGATTTTTCCTTGGATGGCGAAGTTACAGAGATACCAAAGGAACCCCAAAACATGATTTTGGGCCTTGAATCAATTATACTTACTCAGGACTGAATAATTTTGTACATGTTATCAAAATTACCTTCAGGGATGAATTTTGGATAACAATTAATTCACAAATATTTACATGAAATCTAATTACCACCATATCCTAATCCATCCTAAATAAATTATCGATAAATATCACAAGACACAAGAATGATCGTACAAATTAGTTATGAATTTCTACTTGACGAATAAACGATCAAATTATGTATATGATGGATAACTACTTCATCCATTCCTAAACTCTTTAATCATTTTCTAATTGGTCTAAATCCTCATATTTAGTAAGGATTGATATTAGCATGTTAATAACATCCTATGCATCTTACAACCTTTGAAAAAATAATATTGATATGAAAAATTTGGTAATTGTTCATTTGGAGTAACAAAGATTCATTACATAGGCTACATCAACATTAAACTTATAGCTATACATGAATATTAAAAATATAATAGTGATTTAGTATTTGATTACTCCGTGCTACCTTAATTACTTTTTTAGTTGTCTTATACAATGTACATAAATACAGATAATAGTTTCATCCTTGATTTATTATATATGTCCTATCCTGTACACTACATAATGCATGTCAACTCTAAGGTATATTGCACCAATGTATGGTACAATTATTTTGAGTTAGTAAGACTATTCCTCTACATACTATTTTTTTTGTCAAAATAAATGATATTTCCTAAACCTTTTGAGATTCACACTAAGGCATCCAAATATGCATTTGTTATCCATTAGTCATGAAATAAGGAAATTAAGTTGATTACTAGGTTTAGATGTATATTCGATGACATGGTGAAAATTTACTCCACATAATAAATGTGTTATGTGGTATTTTTTAACAAAATAAAATAAAAAGGAAAGTGGGAAAATGGGAAAGTAGGTTTTAGACCAAAGTAATCAATAATAGATCGTTATGTCACACTCAAACACTTAGTTGAAAAGTTCCAGAATACAAATGAAAAAGTATATTATTGTTTAAAGTAGATTTCAAGAAGGACCTCATGAAGTGGTATATAAATACATTTACCTTGTTTGACTTAATATTATTGTTTACTAGATAGTAAGTTATTTATAAACTTTAAATTGTTTAATAGATTCATGTTCCTAAGTAAGATCTTATGTATTTTAAATCATTCACTAATGGTTTAATCACACGTGCATTATATTTGCAAATTTTGTTTATGTACATAGATCATGATACACAACAATATGCTGAAGTGGTAACAAAATTTATGGAATTACTTCCCAAAAAAAATGTGAAACACTTGGTGAAGACGGATTTCCAAAAATTAAAATAATTTTCCCAACAAGAACCACTATCACAAAAGAAAACAACAAATAGTGTAGAGATAATATATGGTGAATTTATTACTTTGACTATAGTTTCTAGAACACATTTGTTGGTTACATTCTTGAATCATGTTGATATGAAGGAAACATTAGAATTGTTGGGTGTTGATTTTGGACAAGAAAAGTCAAAAATTATGGAAGAAGAATTTGTTGGGAATTTTTCTAAAGGAATAAGTTATTTAGGTACAAAAACTAGGTCTGCTGATAAGAGTATTTCTCATAGAGAAGTATTAACTTCAATTTTCAGTGAGGATACAACAAATAATTGTCATGTTAGCATTGTTACCAAAGCATTGGGTGTATCTAGAAATACAGTCAGTAGGTATTCAAAGTGGAGGAATACATTAGATGATTCTACTTTGGAAGGAAATTTGGCACTAATGTGTAGAAATCCACATTTTGATAAAATAGAAGATAATATTCTGAAGATAGTTTCTAATTTTTGGAATGAGAGGACTCATCCTTCTTCAATTGTGAGGGATGTTTTAAAACATAGGATAGATCATAGTAACTATGATGAATGTAATGCCACCTAAATTCTCCCACTCGAAACCCAGAACAACCTAGGTTTACTTAGGAAAAGAGAAGGAATAATTTTTTTTTAAAGTGTTCCCAACAAAATTTCCAGAGTCCATTACAACAGTTATCAAACATCCCACAAAACACTAAGAGATAGAAATTCATCCTTAGCACATATAGATTATCTTCTTATGGGGAGTGGAAAGAAATTTCCCTGGGCGCAGAAAGCGGGTAAGGGAAGAAACTTTCCTCCTAGGCACGGAAGAAACTATTTTCTCCTGGGCGTGAAAGATGGGCACGGAAGAGACTCTTGTTCTCTTGGGTGAGAAATAAGGTCACGGGAGAGACTCTTTTTCTCCTAGGTGCACAATAATATTTTTCCTCTTCTGGGCATGCAAGACGGGTGCACAAGAGGAATTTTCTCTTCTAGGTGTGCAAGACAGGTGCACAAGAGGCTTTTTCTCATCTTTGATTGTCAGAAGGCCATAAATTTTGTTAGGGAACTCTGATTTTTGTAAACAAGGAGTTTTCAGAAATCTCTCGACGTCCTCTTTTCATAGAAAGCTTAATAATTTAATTTGGATAAATTTTTAGGGGTGTCATTAATTTTGAGAAAATGCTTTGTATGATTAAAAAATGAAAATTGGCAACATTACTTATAAAATTTTGTTCAAATCGACCTCATTCCTTTCTCATCATGCCAAGCAAGACATGGACGATTGCACTTGGGTGAATTTAGGATAGATTTCAAGGGTTTATTTGTTTTATTGATGATCAATTCAAAATTTAATCAATTTGACAACAAAACGAATGTGAGAAGTTTTGCGCCCGATTCTAAAAGGTTCTATAAACATTTCTTAAGTGTATTAGTTGTTTGGGGTCATTTTACTCATATTCAGTTTAATTCAATATTTCATTTTATTGTTTGTTGTTGCAGAGGTTGTTCTATACATTTTAAATAAAACATTTTCCATTTTGAAAACATCTAACAACGATCCAATTCAAATAGATTTGTTTACATTTACCAACTTCAATAATAAATTCATTCCAAAACACTCAAACCTATTAAGTTGATTCAAACAAGGTATTCAAATGAAAATTTATAACTTCATATGTTTCCAAACATTCATTTCTGCAAAACAGATAATTATACATTTCTTCAGACGTTTAATTTCCATACTTTCCAATGGAGATTTATAATGCATTTTCAAAAATCATGATTTCCAAATACAACAACAGCCCTTGAGGAGTATTATAATAAAATTTTCTATGAATTCAAAAATGAATCCTTACAACTTTCTCTTTCATTCCTTGAAAACACACTGTATAGACTTCATTGTCTTTCACATTATTTCCAAAAGCAGAGAGGGAAAACAGAGTATATCTGTTTTACCATTCAAAGTACAACTTTCATCGTTCAATACAAAAACCATCATTTCATTCACAAATAATATACAGTCCATCACTTGAAAGTGTGGGACAGGATTAAAATAAATAATAATCTCAACAAGGACTGTCAAAATTGTATTTTCCTTTTCTCCAGAATAACAACATGCAGATCCATCATTATTAAATTTTGATGACAACAAAGGTAGAGGAAAGGCAACGCTCTCCACCCAACTAAGACATCCAATGAAAGGAGAATCCATCCTTCTTCATTGACCCTGAGCACAACCACAATGCAATAAGAAAGAAATGTGTTTCAAATCATGGCAACAACAAGCTTCCACCAAAACACAAGCAAAACTCCACATTTAACACAAAGCGTCCAAAATAAAATGTCGTAGACAACAACATTAAGACATTATAAAAAAAAAAATTGAGGCGTCATCAGAAATCCAAAGGAGCAAAACTATGGGGGATCCTACTTAGCCTCCAAAGGGGAAATGGGTATCACCACTTTGATTACAACGCCCCAAAATATAGGTATATCAACAACCCTGACATGCCCTTAGGCCTCCCCCAAGTACTCCATAGTCATCAATTTCCTTATGCCTCCCCAACCTCTATGATACCCCATAATGCGTAAATAAATGCAAACTATTTCTTGGTAAGGTGGGCATCCAAATCCCAATCCGCCCAAGACTTATAACCTCACCAAAACACTTATGCCTCCCACAAAATTAACACCATAGCATTTTCCTTAACACCATGCCTAGGCCATTACAAACATCCACCAACAGTAAACAATTATAATAATACATTCAACCCATTACATATACAATAAGGAAAGAAAAAGAGAGCATTCAAGAGCCAAGCTCTACCTTTCCATGATGGAGAGTTTTCACAGTTCAAAAAAACAAGCTTTCTAGTGCAAGAAATCCAAATATCAACAAGAGTACAAAGTATTCAAATCTACACTTCTCCAAATCAGAGATCTCGAAAACCAAAAGAAGTCAACCAGAAATGATCATCCAAAGTGAGGAAACTAACAACAAGCGAAAGACTTCCTATATAGAAGAGGGAAGGGAAGAGGATGAGGCGATCCAGGTAGATGCATGTTTCACATCCTCAAGCTCCAAACACACAAGTCAACTTCATTCTCCCAAAGCAGAGTAAATAGGTGGGTGAAAACTATGGACAGTTACTACCCACTCAAATCAAACCACACACCAAAAAGGGGACTGCACTAAAATTAAAACATGTAGGAAACGTGAAATTTAAAAAACATTCAACATGGTTACAAAAATGCATAAAGAAGGTATAATTTAACTCTCCAACATAGGTAAGGTGGTATCTAAAATTTAAGAGGAGGGACCAATTGAACTTATTGTCTAACAAGCTCCAAAATCAGCCCCATAGGGAAAAAATTTAATTTCAAAGAAGATGAATTGTTTTCATACTCTAAAATTAAACTTACATATCCCTTAACACACTTAAACATTCTTACAACAATAATATTCAGACACAACAACTCTATTTTCAATTACTTTCTAATGTGGGGGGACATATTTTAATTAATTAAACTAAAAAAAATGATTATCAACACTATTAACACACGATTTAGTAATTAATGAAAGGGTCAAAGAACCACAAAATAAATACATGCAACATAAAACAAAGGATATAAATAAAAGAAAACATAATTCCCTTGGTCACATTTAAAGGTGATCCCCCCCATGGGAATCCCTAACACAAACAAACAAACACAAAAAAATATAGTTTCCATGGTGACCTTGTTGAATTCATCTAGAATTCCAAAGTGGTTGTCTCCAATCCCCCGAGTTTGTTTGTGATATTTTAAACATACAAAATACAAACACCTACCTTAAGCCTCGTGGCCATATCAAAACATCCAAATTAATATCAATATATTTCAAGAATCATCAATGTATCT
>JAHRHJ020002222.1:0-13731 GCA_019776745.2 Taxus chinensis
TCTGTTGGCACCCAAATCTTTACCCAGTTCCCTTGCTGGGTTTTATCCTCTTGCCTTTCTATTTCTTAAGAGCTTTGTGTCCGCATTGGAAACTGTGATAGCCCTGCCAAGGCCGGCCGCCGGAATATCCCCACCCCGCCGGCGCGGTCCGGCACTTGTTTTCGCACACTCTCCTCCGATCGCGACTTGTGTAAATTTTCAAACTTTCTAGCGTTTCACAACTGCTTTAGGTGCGATTAAGTTTTAGGGGCCCTGGGATATGTTTCGTCATTGTGTAGTGTAGAAGAGTTCGAATAGATGACCTTGGTGAATGTGAAAGTATAAATAGCCACTGGTTGTCAGCATGGCCCTTCAACGTCGCAGTCCAGTGGGTAGTCACAATTTCTTGTAGTAGAGCTCCATTTGTTTTCATTTTGCATCTAGCTAGTTTTTCCTTGGCGTTGTCGGCCATATCGAGCTTCTTTGCTTCCTTCTTGGGTCTACTGTTCTACAAGGTTAGAGTAAGTATGTCATTTGAAATTGATCCTTAGAGTTTCAGTTGTGGTCGTCACAGAAGGTAGATTTCTAAATCCGCTTGTACCTTGTGTTGTATTCCTGTAAGATCCCGCTAGGAATGGCTTTGCCAAACGCTATCACGTGCCTACTCCCTCTCCTACTACGCTTATATTCGGTCATATATAAACTGCCATTGTTTCAAATACCTTTCTGTTCATGCTCGCTATCCGCCTCCTCGGATTCACAGTGACATTAAGGATGAAGAGCATTAGTAGGACAAATCATAATATCCCTACGGATTCTCACCTGTTCTGCCATTCTAGGTTTTATCTCGTCACAAGTTCGAGGTAAACATATCAAATAGAGTAGTGAAATATTCCTTTCAATACTTTATTTTCGATATGCCAGGGAAGCCTGTGGGGATTGATAGTTTCTGAAACAGATTCATATCCTCACTTCAGGTGATCGAAAAAAGCTTTCAAATGAGTGCATCAACTATCGATTATTGAGGATAAACTCACAACCCGCAACGAATAGCTACACTCAGCTACCTTGTCTTGTTTAAATTTTTTATTAGTTAGTTGTCTTTCTGATAATTAGATAGTTGCTCTTTCATTCTATTCAAAATTATATCAAAAATACAAACTATAGGATATAGATTATATATATATTTATTTTTAGATATATCTTGCATATTAGTTTATTTCGGTTCAGTTAGGCTTATAATGATCGTGTATACAATCATGGACCCCTAGTGAGCCCAGGGAATATTTTTTTGAGCCATCGTGGCCTCCACCAATGTTGTTGTAGCAATAACTGTAGACCAAATCTCAGAATTCAGGTCTTTGAACACCATAGACTACAAGACATCAGTACACATTAAGAGGATTACCTAGAAATGACACAGCCCCATGTTTTGGTCAAATACGGCGGGCAAATTATAGCTGCCTTATAGATATCTAGAGGACTGAGAGTACCGGAATGAGAGCAAAACATTCAGTCCGTGATCCCTATCCCCACAGCTAGACGCAGGAGACACCTAATTGATAACCACTAGCTTTACGTATCCAAGTTTGCCAAGAACCGCTGTTAGGTACTCTGAGAATCATTGCAACTGCTAGTTCTAAACGAGAGGCCGAAAGGCATAACTACTATGGATACTTGGAACAGGGTTTGACATCTTCATATCCATAGTTGGTCCACAACATGAACGTATGGTTTGACCACAGGTCCACCACCAACGACCTACAAATCAATTCCAATATTGCTGCTAGGTTTGCGAACATTAGTATTTAGTCCTCTCCACCCCAGCGAAATCATCACCACACTAGCCTTATTAACTACAACCAACCAAGCTAAAGATTTCTATTATGGATTAGACCAGAGAATCATCCATAGCCCAACTATCCTACAACGATTTAGGCCCTTCTAGCCACTCCATCGTCATGACTGAGGAGAGAATAATATGAAGTAACCCATGTCATATTCCACCTATTCACCTAACCCATAATTGGATCATTGCACAGCTGGATTATTGGTTGTAGCGTTCGGACGCAGCTAGCCCTCGCTGACGATGTATTACATTACAGACCCGGTTTAGGTAGGAGGGCCTTCTTTGCCTTAATTCGGGATCCCATTCTTTTCGTGTGAAGACTAATTACCTACTAGCTTATCATCTCACCCCGGTGTATTCCATCCCCACCGCTGTTCACACGACCTCGGGAGGTCAGGTACGAGGAAGAGTAACTTGTATTCTATGCTCGCATGTCATTTGCCACATACCGGAAGCCTGATCTCTCAATAAGAAATTGACGAGTTTGCGGTATACATGAGTCTCATTTGTGTTCTCCAAATTCACATGGGGTTTGCAAAAGTAGTATAAGGTCTGAGAAGATAGCTAGAGCCTGGTATTTGTTGAGTCTTAGGAATCCAATTAAGAGGATATGAGGCCATTAACGGCTGAGCAATAGGTATTGAAGGACTAAGTGCTTGGAAAAGCAACTTGTTGAATAAAAAGGGTGTAATTCATGAAAGAGGTTTGAAAAGACTCAAGAAATAATTTAGGGACACATTAAAGAAAACTAAAATCATATCAGACATAAAAGGAAGTAGATACCTCCAGTTTTTCATCTTTCAATAAGAATAGGTTGTATTATCCTAGAAGGGTGTGAATATGTTTCATATTGTAATTGAGTTCTCGACTAGAAAAGTTTTCAAAAGGAATGCAAGTTTTGGTTTTTAGGGACAGTGGTTGAGAGTTTGATATAACAATTTTGAAGGAATAATTTGGGTTCTTGTGGATGGTAATGGCCTAAAAGTGATGTAAACATAGGTTTGAAGGCTAAATGTGAGCATCATTTCATGGGGGGAGTTGTATTCATGATTTCTTATCCAGTCCCTAGGAATCTTCATCATTTGGGGTATTGTGGAGTCAAAGAAGAGCTTTCGTCCCATGGGGAGGATACATGGTTAAGTAGTTGGTTTTTTGAGCAATTGTTTCCATTGTGTTTTGTCATGTGTTATCATTTTACATGTTTTTTAGTCAAGTATAGCATTTTTCATAGATGGAAAATGGGGATAGAGGAATCAGAAACATGGAAAAGAGGTCATGTAGGTGTTGGTCATGTTGGTTGCCATCAAAGTTTATGAAGTTGGTTGCCATGAATGACAAAGGGGAAATTGTTGTTCATTGTGTGTTTGTGTTGTCTTTGATGACAAATCCATTGATGGAAAATGCTTTCATGGTGTGGTATGTGTCTCCATAAGGTGTTAGTCAATGGTCAAACACAAATAATGATTGGTAGTATCAAGTTTGGTGGAGTCTTATGAGGTCTTGGTGCATGTTTGAGTAGGTCTAATCATGGTTTGAGCTCTCTTGAGTTGTTTTGAGTATGTCATAAGGTCATTCATGGTACATGAGGTGCGATTAAAATTTCTATGCATCTACATGAGGTCAATATGGTCACATCATGAGGTTTCATGGTTGAGTCAGGTGATTCCAGGTTTGTTTCTAGATCTGAAGCATGCAGAATGGTATGGAGGTGTGAGATTTGGAAGAAGTTACAATATGTTATGGAAAGATTATTTTGAGAGATTTATAATGAGGCATGTCAAGTATCATGATGATGTGTTTTGGTTTTTCATTCAAGTCAATTTGTGAAGAATAAAGTATGCTGGATTTTAGGAAAATTTTTCTTTTGCTGAAAGATTGAGTTGATTGAAGAATGAGATTAATGAGATGATGCTTTATACCACCTAGAGGGTGAAGAGGGATGAAAATTTTTCCTAGTGAAGGAATTTGGAGGTCTTGAAAGTGATAACAATTTAAACTAGTTGAGTTTGCAAAACTAGTTTTTGGGCAAGTTGTTTTGGTGAAGAGGAAAGTTGTTATGGTTTGAGCCAGTGGTTATTTCATGATCTCTAACTTGCATATAAGTTATGTACAAGTATTAGGAATTCCATAGTGTTGTTGAATTACATAGTTGAGTTCATCTTGAGGGGGTCTTGAGGCGCAAAGGCAATGATAGGCTGCTGGAAACAACTGTTTTGAGAAGGATATGAGCCAGTGGGCCCATTTAATAAATTATTTGATTGGTAAAAGTAAATGTGTAACCATGTATGCTGCTCATATGTTATATTACATGTGTTTTATGATTTTGGGATCTTGAATAAGCTTGGTTTTTGTATGAGTGCATTTTTCTCATCTCATTGATGGGGTTTTGAGCCTTTTTATTACAAGATGAGATGTTTTTGGCCTGACTGACCTATATGGATAGTATGTGACGATTCTAATGAGTTTATTTTAATATTATAATGATTTATTGATTGAATTAGTTATGAAGGATTTACCTATCTTAGGTTAGAAAGAAGAAAAGCATATAAAAGTGAAGTTTTGAGTCCATTTGTGGGCCAATCTTGCATGGGAGGAAAGTGCGACCCAAGTAGAAATATTTTGCAAGTATGAAGGAATGAATTGAAGGCTAAGGAGGTTTATTACAGGTTCAATACTAATTGAGATCATGTGTGCAAGATTTTAGAGCCAAGAAAAGTTGATAAGGAAGAAGATAGAACGAGTTGAAGGCATGATAGTTTGAACAAGGGTTTGTGAGCTGAATTAGATATCTCCATCAGTTGTGGAAGCAAAAATATTTAGATATCATCATCATCAGGTGGCTAAGTTGGTGCTTATTCATCTTGGGGGGTTGTATCCTCCTTGTGGAGTGGGTGCTTCACTAAATTAGGGGTTAGTGCTCTTTGTAGGGTTGGTGCTCTACTAAACTATTGGTTGATGCTCCTTGTGAAGTTGTTACTTCACTAAATCTCTTTGATTTGTGTAATATAAGTAGAGTTTCAGTGGGTTTTCTTCCCCTTGAGGGTTTCCTACTTATATTCTGGGTTCTTGTGTACTCTCTTGCTCTTGTTATTGTGAATGGTTGTTTCTATGTTTAAGTAATCACACAAATGGTTCATGGTTGATTGAATGGATGTATAAATGATAATGACTGATGAATGGTTAATGAAATAATATTTACTAGTATTGATTCACCCCCTCTCAATCCAATGTGCTTCCAACATGAAAAGTATTAAGGAGTGAGAGGATAAGAGAGTAGGAAAAGATCTCTTGTGTGTGGTAAGGGCGTTGCTTAAGAAGATGAGGTTTTACACGCACCATTAATTTGGATTTTAATTGATATTCATCCAACAAGTGTGATTAGAATGGGGTTTAAGATAGTTGTTTTAGATGTAGGTGATGATGTAGATTGTACGCAAAATGGGGAAACATACAACATACACATTTAATTGTTTGAAAAAAATTCCTGGGATTTGGATGAAATATGGTCTCAATGGAGTAGACCCAACCACATAAAATTAATTTTGTTTTATTAGATTGCATCCATGCAAGCTCAATGGAAGTGAAATGTTTGATAAAATGCCTTGAAGGGTTTATCCTATATTACATGTTTTTCAGTTGCAAGATTCACACAAAAAAAATTAGCTAAAATATTTTGGAAGTTTTTGGGGAAAATTCTAAAACCTTATTAGAGATAGGCTGATTTATCATGCGGTAGTGGTGTGGATTTTTTTGCTTGGTTCTTGTTGAGTAGTCTTCGTGTTAGGATATGAAAATACCAAATCATGAGAAAAGAAAAGGGGCCATGAAAAGAATTGTTTTCGAGGGTTGAAGTCGTAAGTGCCATTGTGGTTATGTGTGCAAAACGTGAAAGCATGAGCAAGCTGCAAACTGTTATCTAGAACAATTTAAGGTGATGTGGTCTCATTGAATGCGGTGATCACAAGATGTGCACAAAATAGGTATGTTTTTCCCCTTCCTTTTGTATTAAAGTTTTTCCTTCTTGATTTATAGCATTTGGAAATTAAATATTTAATAATAGGAAATGTAACTCCAAGACATGATAAAACCTTACCTCGACCGAAACTTTCAAAACATTGAAAATTTGACCTTGAAAGTCGTGAGCATGAGCGCCACGCCCAAATGTACCACAAATTTAAAAATTCTTGTATGACCCCTGTTAACATAGGTCACCATAAAGTACCTTAAACAAGTTATTTGAATCATTTAGTACCTTTATAGTTTGAGTTTCAAATCCCATTTAACATACTAGTCACTAGTAGTGACGTGCGCATTTTAATAAAATTTGATTGATTCTGGTCTGCGATTGTTGTTTCCTTTAAGAGAAACTAAAAAAACTCGCCACCTACCTTTAGAATTCCAATAGGATAATCATAAATAACTCTTGGTTAAAAAAAAACACCTTTGGAGGTTAGTTTTGCAAGTGGGTTTTGGTGTCCAATGGTCACTATGCGATAAGAGTTCTTGACGCGATTACGATAACTAGCCCTAGAATTTCCATTGTAACTTGAGTCATGTTCGTCGTAATTGACTTCCATAAGATGCGATGAATTATATGTATATGAAGGAGTAAGTATAAATCATAAAACTTTGTGTTAAAACTTAAAGAGAGTTTATTTGAGCCCAATTTTTAAGCACTTTAGCCGTTTTCGACCAATTTTTACAAAATTGCAACTATAGCTAGACAAACCCTCTAAATGTACTGTTTGTTTCTAACTACTCATGGAACCTTTTAAATATCATCTTAGTAAATTATAGAGTATGAATTTATCAAATTATTTGTATGATTGATTTTAATAATTTATAGTGTTTCTCTCTCTAGAAATAACCATGAAATTTGGGTTGGTTTGAAAATGTAAATGGTTTAACTTGTATAGGGAATTGAAATAAAAAAATGGACATGGTACATGTGTGTTTATGATATTGTGATTATAAAATAAATTTATTATATAATTTCTCTCTCTTCCCTTATCTCTCTAGAAATAACTATGAAATGTTGGTTGGCTTGAAAATGTAAAGGGGTGAAAATTTATAGGGAATTAAAATGAAAATAAAATGAACACAATATGTATATAGTATGATATGGTGATTAGAAAATAAAATGAATCCTAGACTCTCTCTTTTCCTTACTCTTCTCTCTAGAAAAATAAATGAATAAATGCAATAGAATGTGGAAGTGTGAATGTGTGAAGAAACAACCTCTCTCTATCTCTCTCTCTCTCTACCCTCTGCTTTAGTTTCTTGAAAGATGTATGCATAGATTTATGCTTGAGTGTAGGGGATTTCCATATTAGTCCTATGAATGACCCTGCATTGGTTGCATGCACTCCGAACAAAAGGAATTCAGGATGTGATATGTTGTATTTTATGAGTTGTCATTGAAAAGTTATATTCTTCTTGCAATATGCGTATTACCTTAAAATAATGATATGTAGTGTTATTCGAAGAATTGTTCTTAAGTACAATTTGAAAAGGAAAATAGCAATGTGGCTATATTTTTTAAGTGTTGAAATGGATTTGAAGCTATACTCAAATGTTGTATTTATGTTGTAAAGATATTAAGTTGCTCTTTTATTATGTTAATTATTGATTTATCTCCTTAACACTCATAATCCTTAGTAAAATCTCATCTTACCAAATCTATGAAAATAAAACACTAATAATGTTAATTAAATGCTCCAATCTCATTAATCAATTTCTTATTTTGCACTTAAGACAAGTCTTACTAAGGACCATTCCATTATGTATTTTATGAGGTGATGACTATATGTTGTGAACCCTGTCATATTTGGGCGAGCGAGGCCAACATGTCTAGGTGTTGTAGTTCTGACCATATCATGTATAAGTTTAATCTTCATGTGTGTAATTTCCCTTGGTACCCTAGTGGGTGGCCGAAGCCTTGCAAATATAGTTGGTGGTTTTACCTATGATTGATCTCATGTGAGACCAAAATTATGTGAGTTGAGGCTATGTGTCAAGTTACATGCGCATTAAGCTCTTGCGTTGAATCCTTTTGCCCCTCTTATATGAAAGTGATCCCTTGTTGAGTAGTAGTAGACTACCTAGGGGTGATCGAGATTCGAAGGTGTGAGAGGTAATTATTTCGAACTCTCTTGTAATGTCTTGTAGTAGGGTGTAGTTTTCCCCCTAGGATGCTTTTGATGTTAGTAGATCGTGAGACCGCTCTTAAAGTTATTGAAAAAAGAAACTATGATGCATATTTACCCAATGATTGAAATAGTTCCTTGGAAGGCATTTGAAATGTATAAAATTGTTTGGGATGTCTTTATTTTAATATACATTTAGTACTTGAGTGTATTAGAACAATGAAATGAGTTTTATTATGCGAGGTCTTATTCCTTGTAGTCTTAAATATCTAATTGTTAAGTAAGTGTTATATGAATTACATTTGTTCTAAAACGATGCCAACATAGGACCATAATAACCACACAAATGTAGTTAGAAAAAGGGTAAATAATATTAAACTATGGAATGATTGCTATGAAAATCGTATGCCCATGGGTGATGTTAACCAACTAAAATGCCTAAAATGATCTTAAAATGAATCAAGTAAAGGAGAGATTCACTAGTGATAAATCAACTTATAAAAAATGTGAAGACCAACTCTATGATATGAGCACAAACTTTGTACAAAAAATTGTGGTTAAATAATGATGCTAATAAAATAATGAACATGAAGCCTTGATAATGGAATACCTTGGGATGTTACCAAGGTCTTGAGAGTTAAGGATATTTCACTCTAGTTGACTTGTAAAAGTTAGAATAACCCTTGGGAGTAGGTGAGAATACATTAAACCTAGGATCACTCAAGAAGTACAATTTATGGTCGAAACTTGTAATTAAGCCACAATTATCGAGATTGAATCCTTAAAATGATCAATTAGAAGTAGATTGAAATATGATATTTGTCACTTAAACTCAATGCAAAACCTCTATAATGTTAATGTAGGTGAAATGTACCATTCCATGTATAACATGATTTTTGAAAGCAAGGAGTCCTAATTGGAGAAAATGGATTGTGAATCACATCACAAACAATGTAAATTAATTAGTTAACTTACATGATTGGTTGTAATAACTTGAAGAAGATGATATGAAATTAAAATATTATATAATCTAAATAAGAAACAATTACATTAAATAATATAAGAAATCCATAAAACAAAATGTTGCAGAATGAAGATAATATCGCAGAGATAAGATTATTACAAAAACACACTATATTATTGATTGAATAAACCTGGATCATGTAGCAATTACATGGTGAGAGAGATTACAAAATATAGGAGAATGATATCCTTAATACAAGGATTCAACTCCAATCTTCAATCCCACAATATACTCTCTTATCTCTCCTAAAACCACTCCCAAACTATCAATCTGTCACACAAGTCTTAAATAGCTATGTGAGTTGTTAGTTTAACAAACTCACAAATAATACAATTAATCATATATTATTAATAATGAGTTGTTCCAAAACTCATATCAATGATATTGCAATATTTTATTTTTCTCACTCACAAATATGATATTAACTATGAAAAACAATAACATGAGCACTAATATAAGGATTATTCCCAATAGACAACAATAGTGTACCCTTAGTGTTCAAATAATACTATGAAAAGAACTCAGAATAAGTTCTCTCCTAACCTAATAATCTTTTTTTTACTTTTCACGAATTTTTCCTCCTTGTAATGAAAATATAATGCTAAACCAAGTAAATATGATTCTTAGAAATGAGTCCTTAGGAACATTATTGGTAGACTCATAGGTATGTATATTCTCCTAATGACCATCATGTTATAAAAAATTAAATGCGTTAGGGGAAACATACAAAATTCTAATGGAACCACTATAGGTTAAGTGTTAAATGAAATAAAGAAAATGCATCCCAGTTTTAAGAGGAATGAAAGTTTACATGTCAAATAATTAAAGTCAATTAATGAAAGTAATATTGTAAAAATATGTAACCATGAAATGTTGTGTCATGAAAAGTGCCTAACTGTAAATGTATATTGTAGTTGGATCGTTGTTTGTACTTTGTCATTTGGGAAAAGTGGATTTAATGTGCATCATGTATTATCATGTTATCTATGTGGGTTCATGTTGCTGCAAATGTCTCATGTGTTGTGTGTGTTCCTAAGTGATCCCATGTGGTGTTATGCATCAAGCAATGTAATTTAAAAAAAATTATTCCAATATTTTTTTGTTGTATTTGTGTGTCAAAATTGTGGGCGTGACATTTGGTATCAAAGCGAGGTTCATGCTCTCAAATCTTTGGGATAGTTGGCGTTATGATGATTATGCATGATGGTGGAGGATATTGAAGAGTGATATAATACTATGTTGTGATGTGACAATCATTGTACTTGTGATTATATTAATGCACCTATTGTGCACACCACTTAGTGTGGATTTGTTATGATGTTGATGTGTTTTGTGATGAGAGTATTCACTCTCTCTTGTGAATTCAATGTGAATTTCACGTGTGATGTACTTCCTTATTGTGTGAAAGGAATATTATTGTGGACTATGAAGTGTTGGAGTGTTTTATTATTATGTGATATTGTATGTGTTCTAATGTGTTATGTAACGCTCAAAATTACTAGAACTAGAAAATGAGGATATATTTTTTTAAACATACATAAAAATAGATTACACAACTGCAATCGTACAAATTTATTTAATCAATTTTTTTTCTTTTGATCTATTTGATAACATCCGTGTAAGCCATGTGCAACTGAGAAGGGTGTATCTAGATCTCCATGATCTCCCTTTGCCACTACTTCAAGTGAAAATGTTTACTAGAATTTTGGCTCAACCTTTTTCAGGTCATGGGAACCATGTGAAAGTCCTTGGGTCTACCACAAAGCTAGTTTTCCGACTTCATATTCCGGTATCTGACCTTTTCCTACCTCATGTTCAGTGTTCAACTTCCCATGATCAGGTTACTGGAAATTTTAATTTAATTGGAGGACTAGGTGATTAGACAATGCACAACCATCAATGCATTACTTTGGCCAAAGATTTCCGCCATGCAGGTTACGGCTAAAATCAAGACAACACACTAGTCTTATGAGTTTAAGTCTTCCGTCACCTCACAACTATTCCTTTCATTGTTATCTAGATCTTATAGTTTGTATTAAATTTATTTCCAATTTAACCTATCTTACAAGGGTTTATATCAAGATAAATGCCAAATGCTACCTAGGATCAACATGAGATAAGTACATTCGTTACGCTGAAATGTATTTATTTCAGTATTTCGCATGTACTTATCCCTTAATATGCTTAATGGATCTTTTCATCTATTTATCTTCCCATTTAGTTTCTCTTTTCATGATGTTTAGTTTTTAACCTTAAATTACCTTTTTATAACGATACTTTTCATCCTCTACACAATAGGCTTTACAATCTTAACATATTAATACCAAGTTCACCGGAAGGCCGAATTACATATATATTAAAACATGTATATTTAATTATTCCTTCGATTAGCTACACCACTAAATAGCTTATTTAATTTAGAAATTAAAGATAATTAATTGTTACAATAATTGCCCAATTATCGGCTTCATACATTGACAAATATCAAATAAATAAATTTAACAATTTATGATAAGTAAGATTTCTTACTTCTAGTATTTATCATTTACTCATATTGAGATATTATTACATACAAGGTAATCATCTCTTTATTAAAATCATAAATTACATATGCCGTTAAGGCGAAATATATAACTATTACAGTAACTCTTACATAGTGAGGTTTGAATATTAACAATGGGTCCAAGATCCCAATAAATTTAGTCAAAATTATGGGATATCATCCTTCTACAAATTGAAATCCAAGTATCTTATTTAGATCCATGCTATGATAAAACTTCACAAGACATGAGTTTCCGTATATCCGAACGTGACGGCTAGTTGTCCTGCAAGACTGGAGTAGTGGTATGTTGTCATTTCAAAATGAACTGGCATGAATATTGCCTCCATTTTTTGATGCAATTATTTAATAAAATATGAAACGATATACATGTTATTTTATCAACAAACATATGGTGATACAACGGAGGATGTATTATTACATGTTTTTAATCAAGATACAACTATGAATGTACACAAATAGAACAACCAATTTCTATTTCAACAATCATGTTTCACTCTAATCACAAGGATCAAGGCATAATCAAACCATAATCATTCAACATCCAAATTCTGATTAAACCACAAGCAAATCATGCTTCACATGGTACAAATTCAACTATTATTTTTCTTACCTTCCAATTAACAAACAACTTAACAAAACTGTCTGAAATCATCATTTCCAAATACCAATTAGACATATTCCCTCTAGGTAATGAACAGCTCTATAAAACGCACAGTAACTTTATTTCAAACAATCAAAATACATTTATATATATTTATAGGAACAGTCCAACTAAACAGTGTAAAAACAACTCTATTAAATCATTTTAACATGTTCTTTCACGTAACCGACAGATCAACAAAACAAATTGAGCCACATACCACAAGATGATAATTTTGAAGTCTATTTGCATAGAATAACAACAATAAGTTTCTAACACATCCAGTAACGAAATCCTTTGAGAAAAACTAAGTCATCTTACATAGACTGTTAACACTAATTTATTTTTCAATTAGGTAATAAAATTATACCTACATGCAAATCAACTTGTACATATCCAAATCAGTTCGTTCCAGCATTAATTTTTTTGTTTAGAAATTATTAGAATTTGGAAGCAAATATATCAGGAAAAATGATGAAATACCTGGTAAAAACATTTTTCACACTACCCAGAAATCGCTTTGCTCATACAAATAAATTATTGTTTGACTATAATAAAACCCAGAGGTAGAAATCAATTTGGGTTTCCATAAATCAAATTTAAATAGAAAATAAAATAAAATAAAAATTGATTAGGAACACCCATCTGCGTTTTTTTCTAGGTTTAGCTAAAACCACACAAAGGAAACTTAAGAGAATACAAAATCCATCAATTTCATTTTTAGATTTCATTTCCAAGCAATTAAATTAGAAGCTGTCCACAAATTCATTTAATTGCCATTTAAAACAGAATGTGTATTTCCTCATTATTTACAAATAATGTTGTAGAGAAGGGAGAAGATATTCATGCTTGAAGTAAACCCAAAATCAGCAACCTCTTACTCTTCCAGCTTCAACAAGTTGAATCCTTCCTCCCGAAACTCACGCAGGTATCCCAGAATAGAAGAACGAAAACAAACAAAGGAGAAATAAAAGAAAATATAATGAAGAAACTATACTATAATGGAGAATTTTCGGGCTTCCCAATGTTGCTTCTTGCGTCAATGCATGCCATATACTTGGTGTTAGATGAAGGCGTGTCCCTTTCAAAACTATCAGATTTTAAATATTAAAATATTATTATTATTATTATTCTTTTTAACTTTTGATTTACATGCCAAATCCTTTTAGGATTTAAATATATAATTTCACAAATTAATAATACATTTTTTAAATTTTTATTTTAATTGACACCTAACTTTAATGGTAAAATTAATCATCATAACATAAGTCCACATATTGCCAACAATATGTTATCATAATAATTATTCAAATTCCCATGTTCCATATAAAACATTCAAACAAATGAAAATCACCAAGTCCGTAAATAATAATTCGAATATTCTCATAACACTGGTTTGATACAACATTGTTAAATAAAACAAAGGCAGTTATCTTCACAGTCATTGCAAAAGTTGAACAAAACAAAAGACGCCCAAACCGATTAAAATAAAATAACCGGAATAAAAATAACTGAAAGATTCACTATCAA
>JAHRHJ020002223.1:0-13729 GCA_019776745.2 Taxus chinensis
CCTTCACCTACCAAAATCATATATGGCATTGACCAAAGGTGTTCGTTCCACGCCCCTTTGGTACATATTCATGCCTCAACTATAACCTCTAGGGCACCTTCCTAACATCTGGTCACATACTTCATTCAGTGCATTGCCCTTGTGCCGAGTAACATCGTCATTGTACCTCTGCCTAGTAGTCATCATGGCCTCTGCTTACCTAGGTAATTGTCTTTTCATTCTCTCCATACTTGGTCACTTTGAGAAGCCAAAATTATTTTGACTTAAAGACACCTGTAACAAACTTATTCCTTTCACCTTTCTAAAATTGTGCCAGTCTTTTTTGGACTGGGATCACTACACCACCCCCACTAAAAGTAGGGCCATCCTCCGTGATAAAAACATCTTCACATAGTAATTACACAATAACAATAAACTAAATTCACAAAGCATCGTGATAATCAGGAAATAAATAATTGAAACTAATCTAAATGGGAAAGAAGTTCCTATTACGCACAAAGAAGACTTATTTTATAGTAGGGGCTTCATCCTACTCCCGTTAAGTAACGTTAGCCATGTGCTTCCCTCAAGTGCTTCTAAATGGCAAACACATGATTCAATATTGTAAGTGATGACAATACAACCCCACCAATTACTTTGAGGTTTCCTGGAGTTGACGCCAAGAACTTTGAGTCATAACGAAAGTATACTTTGTCCAATCTCAATCTTCTTATCCCTTATGTTTAGTCATGTTCATGCTTTCTTCCGGACTTTTCCTTCTTCTGAAGTCCAGCGTGTTATGGCTCTTGCTAATCCAGTTCAATCATTTTTTCAATACAATTCTCCTTAAACGCTTGCCTCTCAGCTAGACCTCCAGTGTGCGCAATGCCACAAACAGAAGGTAACATAAATCTATTAGGGAGAATGGATTTTATGAAAACACCAACAACTAAAAATGGTATGTGGCTTTGTTCAATCTCTTGTCAGTTTTTCTATATGCCCAAAGAACAGCTGCACACACTTTATTCATCCCAATCCTTTCTTCTAACATCACAAAATTTTGTCAAGTCTGCTCAAAATCTTGTGAATGAAACCTTAGCAAAAAGTCCATTTATGAGGATGGTATGGTGGAGTCTTATGAGTGGCAACCATAAACTCATCTAATAGGAGCCTGATTGTTCATTCAAAAAGTGTGTACCCCTATCACTTATCAAGCTTTAACTAACATCTATTATCTTGAAGACACATTTTCTCCCATAAAAACCTAGCCTGTGTAGTTGCTTGTACAACCTTCGTAGGTGTGCTTCTACCACCGTGTGAGGATAATCTGTAAAGTAATGATATAGTGTGATCAGTTCCTATCATGGGGCTTGGCGAAATAGGTCCTACAAAATCCATGGCCCATTTCTCAAACAGTTCGACACTAAGAATAGGTCTTAGGTGCATTCCATCTCTTTGTCATGGTTTTCCTAGGCATTGACAATGATCACATACCTTACAATTATTTATTTACAGTCTTTATACACTGGTTCTCCCACCATTTTAATCCAACAAGTAGGATCTTTCGGTTATTGCGATCACCTACATAATGGCCTCCTACAATAAAACCCATGGGCTTCTTCCATTAATCTCCTTGTGCTCATGCTTAATACACACAAACACAAAATACTTCATCTCTGGCCTAACTTGTAGAGGGTCACCCACTGATCAAATAAAACGAACTGTCGCAATATAACAAGTTGTTCTTTCCTATGCCTTTCATTCCTTCTAGTGTTACACCAGTCTGTAGAAAGACAACAATGTCTTCTAATTCTGATGGCATACATTGTAACCTATATACCTGTGCATCTAGCATGGTTTCTTTAATTGTCTGTGCTTCTTCTCCTAAGTAAATTCCAGACAAGTGGTCTGGTCAAAATTACTTTTACCGGCTTGACCACAACCGTGAAGTCCCAAAACTATGAAATAGGAGTACCATTTGCATATGTGCCCCTACAAGATGGGCTGTTTACCAAGTACTTCAATACATAGGATTCATATAAAAAACCACAAAGGGGTTGCTAACAAAGTACTGTCAAAATTGTTGCAATACATAGATCATGAACAAAGCTTTGTGCTCTGTAGTTGTATAATTGTCAAGCCGGAGTTAGATTCCTACTAACAAAACAAAGGGATGATCTACAAGAACTTCGCTGGTTGAGCTAACCAGTGCCATTGGCCATGCTAGATGGTGTCCACAGCACATTACATGGTTTCTCTCATGAGGGAAAGCGAATGGGCACATTAGTAAGTTTCTCCATTAATATTTCAAGTGTGATGCTACGTCTCCCAATAAATTGTAACCTTGTCCCCTTTAGTAAACTCTTCCAAGGGTACAACAACTTTGGCATAACCTTGATGAACTTCGATAATATCCTACGTGACCAAAAATCCGCGCAACATCACCTTTGACTGGTAGGTGCTTCTAAGCATAGAATGACTACGACATAGTTGGATAAACCAACAAAAACCTCATTGTAGATTATAATGTCTAACGTTATTCAAATGGGTAGCAAATATGCACTTCTTGATGTTAAAGAGGTACTCAATTTTCGCATCGTTCAAACATTAAGTCAGATTGTCATAATGACTTTCACCAAGTCCCATGATGTCCAATCATCTAGATAAACTTGTAGGAATTTTGTGAATAAAATCCTTTAATGCCTAAAAAACTATCCGCAAGAATACAACATGTGCATTTTTTATTCCAAATGGCATCACAGTATAGGCAAAATTGCCCCACTCGGTAGTAAAAGTTGTCTTTTCTTGATCCTCGTAAGAAATCCTAACCTGATGATACCCTAAAAACCCATCTGTGAAGGAATATATCTCACACCCTGCAACTCCTATTATTTCCCAGTGAAATGGTGTATGGAATGGATCTAGTACAATGCTAGCATTTTTAGCTCCCTATAGTCCACAATATCCTAAGTTGTCCATCCTCTTGATACTGATCACCATTTGACTAACCATTCTGACTCATCAAGGGGCTTGATAATTCCTGGATTTAAAATTGTATCAATTTCTTCCCTGAATTTTTCACAAAAATTGGGGTTCATTCTGTTAAGGCCTTCGAATTGGGTGTGAATCAGCCTTAATTTTACTTTCATTTCACAAAGTGATTCATTCACACCTTTAAGTTCATGATACCCTCAATGGGAATAAGTGCTAATAATCCTGAGTAATTAATGATCTTTGCTACCTGGATTCTGACCAGTGTCTCCAATTATGGCTCCTAGGCTCACCTCCAACCTATATCACCTTCTTGTTTCATGGGTTCATGATAGGACACATGTATCCGTGTCTGCACTATCCAGAACGGCAACCTTGTGACTGTCAAATCTAGGTTCTCAATCCCTCATCATCCACGATGCAACCCATCTTCATTTCTCTTTCTCAAGAAAGCATTTTTAAGTAGTATGGATCCCATTTCTTTCCTTGTCAAAACGCACCAGACTTTGTCTCAACAATAATCTGGAATATTTCTCTTCACTTTAACACTATCCCCTAGTTAAACACTTGAGCAAAATTTAATTGCTTCTTCTATGGAGGTTTAGTCGAGAAGTAGTCCAAAGGTCTGGATATTCTACATTCAAGTTTTCTACCAATTCCCAGTATCTCGATGTAGTTGCATATACATACCACGCATGTGTGCATCCTTGTAGGGTAGAGTACAATCTATGCAACCCAAAGTGAATTATGGTATGCTTCAGGTCCCACTTTCTAGAGTTCTCAACTGGTAATGTGATGTTGAACAGGTTATCTACTATGATAAGTACAGATTATTCTAGGTGCATTGTTCCTTACAAACCAGAGATTAAGGTGACTCCAACCTCTTTCCCATTGCTATAAGATGATCTATAGGACTAACCACCAGGACGTGTTGTCCCACGCAAGGTATATACTAGTATATCTCTTCTTTAAATTTGATATGTCCACTAGGTTTCCATGGATTTAAAAAATATAGGAATATCTTTTGCCCTTGTATACCAAGGTACTGTGCTACCTATCCATCGAATAGAACAAATTCCATTCTTGCATGCAACTGCAGTTTTTACCTCGTGCCCTAACTAGTCATATGTCATGAGCCAATTATCAAAGTATACTCGTCAGTATCTCACTAATAGAAGAAGATCTTCATAATGTAGGATACCTTCCTTTGATGGCTCATTAACCTCTAGGTCCTGATAGTGCTGTACATAGATTTTGTTAAGTCCCCTCACTTAGCGGCTCAACATATGGTGTTAGACCTCCCATCTGCAAAGGTATCACAACCCTTCCTCCTTATTCTCACAGCTGATATACCCCTTATAATCTCAAGTCATCATTATCCTGACCATTAACACCCAGGGCATCCAAGACAAGACTGGAAACTATTTGCTTCTGCAAGTGAAAGACCTCAAAATCCCAGTGAAATTGGCCACTGTATGGTTATAGATGCATCCTTCAAAAAACTCCTATGGGAGTGGACTTATCTTGTTTTCCATAAAAACACATTACGATGATGGTTGCAATGGAAGCCTTCCATTTTGACCCATACATATAATGTAAGCAATTACTTCTACAAACTGTATCAATCCAAAATATTGCGAAAAAACAACCCCATCTAAACAAAATTAAGATTGATTTCTGTCTTAGTCAATGCGTCTCAGGGGGAAGATTTAAGTAAGATTTGCCACATAGTCTCAATACTGTGCGCAGAGTGTTCCCTTTTAACCAAATCCTAATAGTGGAATGAGGTCTCCCTAGCGTAACATTTTGTACACTTCTCTCATATCATTGATATCATTTTGGACTGTGTCTCTGATGCTTTCTTATACTCTTTAAGAATTGTATCTCACCCTGAAGATTTACTTTAGCACTCCATGTTATCCTGGTAAACTTCTTTCTGATGAGAAGGGATTTGGGACGGCATTTCACAAAAACCTCCTCTTGGGTGATCGTGGCTTTTGGTGCAAGGTCTTCTTGTGCGAGGTACTTAAGGTCATGTATTAATCTCACTGTTAATGTACAGGTCCTTCTACATGTGGGCATCCACTGATCTTCTATTAGTGTTGGATTTCTAACATCTGGTTGCCTTTGTTTTCTTTCTGATGCTACTCTCCTCAGATGCCATATACAAGTCTAGGCACTTTTCATAGCTATGGTCTTTCCGTTAGAAAGAACATAATATTTTGAGGCATTCACACCTATAGGGGTCCGGAGACCGCACAATAACATGTCCCATGAGGGAAATCACCTCTTACTCCACCACGACCTTGTCCTCCAATCCACATGAAATCCTGTCCATTCAATGACATCCTTCAAAATTCCCCTCTGCATGTCATTAGCGCGTTTGAGATGATCCTGCTCCTCGGTACTAATCATTCTAGCCCTTGGAATTACTGTTACACTTGTCTGTCATACCCAATGCTCTTATAGCATCTTGGATCTGACCAATCAATCGCATCTTCAGTACATGGGTAATGGACAGGGAAAATCTTTGCCAAAAGCAGGATACATTCTTCCTATCGTGCGTTGGGAACAAAGGACCGGAGTGACTAGGCATCAGATTCAAATGATATATCCACATCCAACAGTAACGAGCAGAAAATCTGTGAGGGCAATATCCTTGGTGTGCCTTCCAATGTACAATCTGTACACAAAATTCCTGAGACGTGTTTCAGGGGTGAAGTGAATTTGTTGATAGCTTCTTCTAACTGTTGTCCATAGCTTGTAATTTATGCTCTAAGAATGGGACTAAACACTAGGTCAATGCTCCCAATTACCTCATCACGTAAATCTACTTCCAGTGCTTCACGCGGATCAATGTATGTCTTATGTGACAGTGCTCTTCTGAATGGTGTAATCAATCCTCCAAAAAACCATTGGGCATGTTGGCTGGCATGTATATCATAAGATAACTTAGATAGAAGTGTCTTAAAACAGACATCATATTCCCGTACACTCTCAGTTAGTGCATTGCTTGATATCCGGGGCAACACTTATAATCTTCTACTCAATCGAGAATATGGAACTCTTTCAAGAAAAGCATCCTTCAAACGTTGCATAATCCACGCAAGTGATCAAGGTCAACCTCTATACCGGTGTGTGAACATCCCTGCCAATTGGGTAGTGCAAATTGCTTGCCGTATGCTTAGCAGTCTGATCCCCTTCATGCGCCATAAGATTTCAGCACAATATGCACATGCTCGGTAGCAATCTCTATACCTCTTAACTGAGAGACGAAGAGACATCTCCTATAGATATTATCTGGTTGTTGTGGGCCTTAACCACCTGATCCAGAACATTTGTGATTTCCCTACCTCTAGAACAACCAGATCCAACAAACTAGAACCACCTACATCTGATTCCTAAACATGTAGCTGGAATAGGACCAGAGATTACTCCCGTTTATGTGCCGAATCGTAGGCTATATAAACCCTACATTCTGTGAGGAGTCCCACTTCCAGAGGTGAATCCAACATTCAGCGGCTTACATTATGTGTGGATGATGAACCTGAAAATGTCCTCCAAATAACATTGAAGCCAATGTCCGGCATTGATGTAGTGCTCCCTGACTTACACTACCTTCTCCTATTCCCAGGTAAGCTTGTTGGTTACTTCGTTATAGATACTGGAAAACCAAGAACAAGGGCTAGGTCACCAGTGTGGAGTAAGATGCTGTGCCTATGGCCAGGTAGTCTTACTGGCCACACTTTCTATGTGAAGAAAAGGAGGGATCTCTTCATGATTTCCTAAGATGGGGGGGTTCTGATGCTCTGGCTCCACATCTTCTACGTGAGCTTCAACGCCTTCACGAGCCATCTCTTCATCAACGCCATACTTTCCGCCAATGAAACGTTGCTTCCATAGCCCCTGCGCATGGCCTATATAATTAAGTTGCCTCTCCTCTCTTGCCTTTCTGCCGTTAGTTCTACATCTTTCACCAAACCTATTCTGACCTCCTACGTGGTGAAGTTAGTTAAGCCATCGGTTTTACTCTCCAGGTTCAAAGTTACCATCGAGATTTTGATCGCCAGTGGAATACCTTGCAGATATAATCCTCTTGGATACCACAAAACTTGAATTCGGCTACCTCCAGGAAAGAATACATTGAAATTGAATATTACAAAATATAACTTTGTAGAACAACACGCAACCACGTATCCACAGTGCAAGTCCAGATCGGATCAAAATCATAAAGGGCCTGAAATTTTTCCTGTGTCCAAACAAGTACGTGATACCTCCAATTCCACTTAGATGCATAAGAAATCAACCACTCATATAATTCTACTAGAAATATGGCGAAAAAACTCTCATATAAGTTTTCATACAAATTATGTTCTACCCAAGTGCGTGTGTTAAACTCATATCCACTGTTGAACCATCGTACATATTCTTCCTCCAAATCGTGTATCCACTCCTCAATACTTGCTAGAGTTAACCAATACGTCTTCATCGTGAACCATCTTGAAAACAACTAAAAAAGAGGTCCCAGCAACGGAACCAATGATGCAACCTAGAATTTACCAGATAACACCCTAGACGCGCTGACACATCACTCAGCCTAGACTGAGTGCTCACCCAAAGCGTGCAAAGGTATCAGGTCCCTCTTTAGGGTTTTTGTAGTAGGATGTTGGCGTGATGAAGGAAGAAACATATAAATCTATAATTAATCCATCATTCTATAATGCATGCCATATTCAGATTTATGAAAGAACAGGCTTAAACAATAATCATGATTGAATCAAGAACATGCACTACTCAATTACACAGGAATGACACTTAGATTCGACCAATATCTTCCATCTATTAATAAACACAAAAACTCCTTACAATAATGGTAATCTATACCAATGCGCACATGGATCTGATACAGTAATCTAGTCATATGTGCATATCTCTATATACCCATACATCCATCTATCTATATCTCTCTCTTTTTCTATGTGCTTCACATCATATATATATAGGGTGGGGACTTGCCCTTCACCACTTATCTATTCCAAAAATAGGCTGCATGCTATTAATAGCCAAACACCATTTATAGGCATAGCCACACATGCAAGTTTTATATTTATAGACCTCTTGCAGTTAACTGAAGTGAGAAACCTATTCTTAGCTCGTCTACATGAAAAACACTTTGATCCGATCCTCCAAAGATAGACAATGTGTGGTGCACACGTCTCTGCATCGTTGGTGTACTCCACATGACATCTTCTAAAAATAGTTCTTCATGCTCAAAATCGTCTAAGTCCTGAATGCACCAACTTCTATTCCACGTGTGCATTCTTCCTATCCATTCATGCCCTTAATCTTGGCCTTCTCTCCCGCGTGGACTTCTTGTGTGATCTCTAACAAGTATTATCTGATCAACACCAACTTGGGGTGGTAAGACATGTATTCAGAGGCAATTTTAAAGGATTTTTTAAAGATTATGAAGACACAAAAATGTGGAATGTTGAGTATGATGTCAATATGGGAACCTAATTGTTTATTTTTATAATTAGTTTTAGTTATATTTACTAATTCTATGAGCTTTATTTTATTGAGTTTTTTATAGATAATTTAGTTATGTGAAAATAAACTATTTTTAGTCATATCTTATTTTATGTCTACACGTTTCAATTAGACACTACTACAATAGTGCAAATAATGTCATGAATTGTGTTGAATTCTCGTCATTTTTTATTTTTCAATCTCAAGGTGTGATGGTAATATATGGAGAAAAAGTGGTGAAAATTTTGTGTAAACACTTGTGTTATAAGCACCAAAAGGTAATTTTTGTTTCTCATTTACATTTAATATTAAATTATGGTGCACCACTTTTTTTTATTATTGTAATATTCCCTTATACAAAACTAGGGCATCTTTAAGAACATAATAAAAAATTAGGGTTTGTGGCAAACTATTTTTCTCTTTTATCACACTTTGTATTTTTTTGGAGAAAATATACTACTAAAATTCAGATTGAAAAGTAAAGAGTTAATTTTTAGGACAATAAAGTGAGAAATTTATTTTTTGACATGATTTCTTAAAGAACATGTTTTTTTCCAAAGCTTACAAATTTGAATGGAAAAATAGGAATATTATCGTTTGTGTCAAACAATATTTTTCTTTCACCTTGAAGTGTTAATGAGCATGGAAAACAATCTCTTGCATATGTCTTGCATGTCATTTTAATGCCATAGTCTTGTAAAGCCCTCATGTCTTTGTTACTTTGAGAAAATTTGTTATTCCAAGCTCTTTTTCTAAAGTGTGTCTAAAATTTTAAGGTTATTGGATTCTTTTTATAAAAAATTACTCTTTTGGGTTCATGATGTATGAATTTAGTGTTATTTTGGAAAAATATTTAGACAATAGAAAATGTTAGTCTCGTAGGCTTGCATGCATAACCCGTTGTAACCAAACAATACTTGCAAATCATGAAGCTAGAGTTTGGTGGTCTCCCAACATTCTTAACAACTATATTTAGAATTTTCTCTTATTTTCAAATTTAAATTTAATACTAAATTATGGTGCATCCTTTTTTCGTTATTGTAAAATCCCACACTAAAATATTAAGAAATTCTTAAATACATAATAAGAAATTAGTGTTTATAGCAAACACATTTTTCTCATGTTATCTTGAACTTTAGATTTTTGTGTAAACTTACAATTGTTTAAATAAGTGATTTACTATTTTACAAATACTATGCTAGCATCAGTAAGTATACATTATTCCCTCTACATAGGACTACTTCAGTAGATTTTATTTTTTCATCTATATTAAGATCTACATCCCTAAAACAAAGCTCATCATCAACAAGTATAGATGTTACGTATGAGTTAGTAAGTAATCATAGTTTTGCATAGAAATTTAAATTTTATATTGATATAAGTTATTTTAATTTTATGTATAGGGAGAGTCATCACAATCTCGTGGTTGAGGTAGGTGTTGAAATAGAAGAAGTGGAAGATGAGGGCACGTATTGGCAGAGTGGTTATAGAAGCACACACTTATTTATTTGAGGTAAATTTAATTTCTAATATATCACATTCAAATGAATCCATCATAATATTGATGCGGTCCTATTACACTAATATTAACTTGATATGTAGATAATTGAGACTGAAAATTCAAATAGTGACTTTGATGTTGAACACGTTCAGCCAAAGAAAAATCCAAAGTACATATTCCCATTATGTCATCCCAATGGATGAAATGTATCTTAACAAAGTCATAAGGGATTACAAATCTATTGTCTTAATAGAAGAAATTGATGGGGTATTGGGAGAAACAATAACATTTTCCTAGGACTTATGATGAAGATGTTCTAATGGAGGAGGGAATTGAGCTTCAAAACATGGTTCACCATTTATTTTATCAGGATCATGATGATCGTGACATGTTTGTCATGATCATGATGATCGTGACATGTTTGTCATGATCATGAGGATGAAAATGAACAATAGGATGATGTTGGTGATGAAGATCGAGATAAGGAATAAGAGAGGTGTTAGAAGAAAAATGGACTGAGAGGGGTGGTGAATCAATCATTCAAAACTTTCATTAAATTATATTTAACTTGTGTGAACCATTAACCATTCAATCATGCATCAATGTGAGCTTAGTAACATGAAACAAACATACATGAGAACATAAACCAAGATAGTACATGTAGACACTAAATCATGCACCTGGGTACATTTCTAGGTCCTAATCACATACCACTATGCATATGATTCCTAAGCGAGAAAACTAGCAATTGAGATATATCTTTGGCCTCTTTTCTATCTTGATTTCTTTGTGGTCTTCCACACCTCACTACCCAGTTTGAATTTCACTACTTTATCTTTATTGGCTCTGGACACCAGTGCCTAGCTAGGATGACAACGCCCCAGATGCCTTCATCCCCTCTGGGAACCCCCGACATCTATATCTTACTCACCTCTTTTGGGCCTCTTTTATCTTTTGGGAATCTTGTTTTCTTATAGGTCAGAAATTTATATGTCAATTACGAAATTTGAAAAATATTATCATGAGCCAGAGGTAGATGGGAGAGGTGGCTAGGGTTTTCTGGAGCGGGAAATCGCAGGCCTGTCGACCTCATGGTTGCAGTCGTCTGCTACCTTTTTCTTACCTACACCTATATTTCTTCATCATGGCACCTTTTTTTTAAAGATAAATTCTTCTTGGTGGTTGCTGTAGGAAAACAGGGACAGGGTTTTACAAATGCTCCAGACGTGTCAGGGGTGCCTTACATTTTGGAAAAATCAGAGGTCACACCTATGGTTACTCATTCCATTTCTAAGGTAACCAAATCTATTTATGACCTAACTGACTCTGTCATTATTTTTCGATTTAATGGATTTTGGCCTCAGACTAAAGATTTACATAAATGGATCCACTCTACCAGGTCTAATGGCTATAAGATTCAACTATGTGTAAAGGGTTTTTTATTGTTTGTTTCTTCTCTCCTTCAAATTATCAACAAACTCTTAATGAGGGGCCCTGGTTCTGGGGTAGGGCTGGCCTTTTTTCTTACTCCATGGTTTTTTTATTTTGATCCTTCTACTATGGTAGTCTCAAAAATTCCAGTTTAGGTTCATATCCCTAATCTCCCTCTCCCATTTTAGCACCCTATGGTTTATGTTTCTATTGGTGATTCTCTTGGTTGATTCATCAAGATGGATGATGAGCGGTCTAAGCAAGGGTTATTCACTTATGCTCATATTTGCATTGAGGTGGATCTCAGCAAAGGTCTTCTAGACAAGTTGGAGTTACACCATGATGGCTTCAAGTGGTTACAAACTCTAGACTATGAGAACACTTCCTTCTATTTCCAGTAATTCCATCAAACTAGACACCTTCAAGAGGTTTTCCCGCTAACACTCAATCAAAATCAAAAAAAGAAAAAAAGTGGTTTCTTCATGGCCTAAAGGTTGGTAGCCTTTCACAGCATAGGGAACTAATTTTTTTTTCACCCTGGAATTTATGAGGATACGAGTGTTGATGTTTCTCCTATTGACGGTTGTGTCAAACAGTCTCGCGTATCTGAGTCTTCTGACTCAAACCCAAATCTGGATAGTCCTCTCTTGGATCCTCCGCAAGAGTTAGTTTCTAAGCCAGCAAATTGGACTGTTGGTTAGTTTCTAAGAGAAGAAGGGGCGCTTTGAGCCTATTGTTACATGGTCTACTTCAACATCGGGTGTTATTCCACCCTTTTCTTTTTCCACCTTTTATGGGCCCGTTCCTGGGTCTTGATAGTTTAGTTTTTTTTTTTTCCTTCTTGGTGTTTTATGTTGCCTTCGTGGCTTGTCTGTGGGACTGTGATTTTTTCAGACACCCATGCTAATGCAACTCTCTTTTATCATTAATAATATAATGGAATTTCTAATAGTAAACAAGGGAATCATATAAATACAAAGTTATATGATCATAATAAAGGACCAAGCTCTAACCATCTATTAATATCACTAAGGTTGCATCCAAAGGCATGAGCATCAAAGCATCCATCTAAATTCATTCAAGGGACAAGGGACTACATTCTTTTGCATACACTTCATAGGAGGGGAAGTTCATTTATACATCCACACATCTATTTACATTTCTACATCTAGCTATTGATCGTTAATCAGTGCATTCTTGCACAAGATCTTCCTAGGGCATGATTTTATACACACACACATAATTACATGGATTATGTGTTAAGAACACGATATTACTGAGAGGGGGGTGAATTAGTATTATGATATTCTTTTAAATTCAACACTTAATCTCATATTTCTAATCACAATTAATCAGTTTCATAGTGAATATATCAAAGAAATCAATGAATGCAAAGCAAACCAACACACTGTAAATAGACACAAATTTACGTGGAAACCCTTTTGGGAGAAAACCACGGAGAAAATATTCTTTACTATATTTCTCAAATGTTTATAGGCACCAACCTATGGGAGACACCAATCCCCAAGTTACAATTTTTTAGCCACCAACCTACAACAGCACCAACCCCTTTTTGCTAAGCACCAACTCAACAAGAGACACCGATCTCTTCAAATATGAAGGCACCAACCTTCTTTACGAAAAACAAACTCTTTCCTATCTTTTATGTTGTTACTGCTTCAACAGATGATAGAACAAATTTTTTGATAAGAATATTCTTCTGATTTATTTCAGTCCCTTCACATATATAAATCACTGCAACTCTTCATTTAAAAATAAATATGCCCTTCACTCCTTTTTATATTTCATATTCTGCTCTTCTTTTTCTCTCCCTTAAACTTGAATGAAGCACTCAATTTTCTTACCCAAACCAAATGATATCATCTCCTTATATATCCTTCTCACATCCTTTCGAAAAGACACATCATTCCAACTGAGACAACCTTTCCATTAACACAACTTAATTAAGTGCATTAGTCGGTTAAAACCAAAAATAATTAATGCATCCCATAATTATTAAATGCACATTAAAAAATGTAATTAACCACTTGATAAGAGTGTTGCCCCTCCTTAGACAAATCGTTGTTATCATTAAATCGCTCCCATCCATCATTAAATCTTCTTTTTCACCATAAAACATGGCATATGAACACCTTAAAATGCCGATATCTCTCTCTTATGTACAACTGTGTATATCTCGCTTATACCATTGAAATCCTTATGCAAAATGCTCTTTTCATGTATTTTAAAATTTTTTATACCCTTCTAACTATTGGTATTTCCGTTACTTTCCACCAT
>JAHRHJ020002224.1:0-13721 GCA_019776745.2 Taxus chinensis
CAGCCAAGGATAAACCAACGTCGGTAAGGTGCATAATTCTAGGTTGCCCAAAAAGCCTGATCTTTGATAGTTTTGGCCGTGATTGAAATCCTTATTTCGGGTCTTAATGTGAGATTGCACTTAGATAAGTAGAGGAGTTCTTATTGGAGATAATGGGACAGTAAAGTAAATATTAGGGCTAGAATAAGTCGCAGTTGGGTAGGATAGGTGGAGACCTAGTCTTAGTTAATTAATAGGCTAAGGAATGGGTCTTGGGTGGAGGTGGAGAGTGAGGTGGGTAGATGAGGTGAAGTGTGAGGAATATATTTATTTTAATTAGGGTAATTAAAGTAATTAAATGTGTGCACAAGGGGCATGTTAGGTATAGGTAACACGATTTAATTGAAGGTGGGTAGGGGAATATGACACCAATTTACCGGTGTCTACAATAGCAACACCAAAGGATCAAAGTTGCAGGTAAATTCTAAAACAATTTTTAATAACCCCAATTTTAGGTGATAATGGTGCTTTCCACACTTATACCCCATTCTGCTGGAGAACTGTAACTACAAAATCTGACAACAACACCCATTTTGGCGTAGGATGGGAGGAAGCTGAAAGAAAAATCAGATTTCCATTATGCTTGATGGATGTCCATACTATGACCTAGTTCTTCAACACAGAACCGCCTACCAGCCAACCGGACCTCCACCAAATTGCTTAATTTTACCTAATCCACTGCCCATGCATTTCCTCACCAAATGCCATAGTTTATTATTTTATTTTACCCATTAAATTGTTTTCTTTTCTGTCGGAGCATACATGAACAGAGGTATTATTATCATCACTTTCACAAAGGAGCCTTAGATTCACCTATAGCATCAGGCATCATCGAGTCCAGAGCTGAAGTGGAGTCCTGGGGAAAAAAGAACCCATATAGTTAGGTATCAAGGATTAGTTTTAGAGCGGTCAAAAGATGGATAAAATGGCTTGACCATGAGCCCATGTCACCCTAAACCAATAGGGTCAAGAATCAAATCCCTATCTTCATGGGTTTCGAATACCACCATGGAACTATGCTTTAGCACAAGGATAAAGCTCAATCTTAACCTTGTTATCTTTTCCCTCCTCTCAGAGTCTATCAAGTCCATATCGAGCGTCAAAAAATTTGGGCCTAATTTTTGAAATCTACAAGATAAGCCCCACTGGAAAGAATTTTCCTCCTCCTTGAAAACCTGTGAAAGTAGATCCTCCTCCATCTTCAGCGTTTGTGTCTTCTGTGAGGGTTTTAGAGCTATTTGAATTCCTTTGCACTATCCATGAATGTTTGGAAACAATGCTCGCAAAGGAAGGTCCTCCCTCCTTGCCCTTGTTTCCCTTCTGTAGGTACCACCCCTAGATTGGTCAGTAGTTTTACAAAGGATATGTTCTTATTCCCCTCCTTCAATATCCCCTGGCCGACCCCTATTCGTTCCTACCACCAATAATAAAAACTTTTGATGGTAAACGCTTTTAATTATACCAGAGCTATGTACTTTGGGTTGGTGGTTTTGGAGAGCCCTTTCCTGTAGGACAATGGAGTTGGGCTTGGTCCTTTAATGTCTTCCGAATGACCGCATTTAGAGCACACCCGTTGTGTTATGATTGGTTTAACAGTTAAAGTGTTCAACCCCTCCCCTCAGGGTCTCTATGGGCTACTTTATTGAAATTGTCTAATTGCTCAATAGGATGGACTTGGGGTTGAAGATTATAAACTAGCGTGTAACTCACCACTAACCAACGCTTGAGTCCAAAACGTTGGATGGTAACGCTTTTAGTATACCAAAGATATGAACTGGAGTGTGTGGTTTTGGAGGACACTTTCTCTCTACGTGGTACATGGGAGGTGGGCTTGGGTCCTAATGTCCGCCTATGACCGCATTCGAATGCCCCATTGTTGTTCCTCTTGGTTCACATGAGAAGTTTGGCCCCTACCTCAGTGTCTCCATGGCTCTTATTGAAATTGTCCAAGGTCCTTATGGGAATGGAACTTGTTTATGTTTCAAACTACTCTTGTAACTCACCAATAGACCAAGACCTGATCCCAAAACTGTTGATGGAAAGAAATGTTTGTATCATACCAAGCTCTGAACTAGAGTGGTGTTTTGGAGGAGCATCATTCTCTAAGTTGGTACATTGAGATGGGCTTTGGGTCCTTAATGTCTACCATGTGAATCCGCATTCGGAGCGCCCCTGTTGTAATCTGCTTGTTTTCACCATGGAGAAGTTTTGACCCCTACCATAACACCTCAGGTGTCTCTATGGCTACATTGAAATTGTCCAATAAACCAAGTAGATAAATTTACTATATTTATAAAATAAAACTTTTTAGATTTTTGATTTGATAGAAATATTGATCAATTCAGCACCCAAAGAATTTTTATCAGTTTATTGATTAAAAAATATAATATATTTAATAAATATAATAATATAAATAAAAACAAATATGTTATAAAAACTACAAAATAAACTCAAATACCTCCAAATTATTTTGATTGTGCCCATTAATTAACCTAACAAACTACACAAGAGCCACAAAATACATTGAAATTTGATATTTAAAGGGAAACCTAACAAGCCCTATGGGATTAATCGCGTAAAATTATAATAACCCAACTCACATTACTTAAACAAAGCCACCTCCTTCTCTATTTGAATAGTTCATTTAACATGTATTACCAAAATATTAAGTCCATGTTTATGCGGGGAGGTCCCGTGGGCAACCTAGAATTACAATCAATGTACCTGCTAAATTAATCTTGTTGACGTCCTGTTTCTTTCTCGTTTTGGTGAAATCCAGTATTTTGAAATATTGTCTGCTGAGGTGTTACCACCCGTGGGAAAAGGAAGGTTTTTTTGCACATTCATGGGACTAGTTAATTTGACGGGGTCCTACTTTATTAGCTATTTTTAAAATTAATATAAAAACAAGGTTTTTTTCAGTTTTGTTTTCCTATTTTTGCATGGTGTGTGGTTTATGGTTTTTAGTTTTTGTGTGTTGGTAAGATTGCCTATGTTTGTTCTGATTACATCCAATAGATCAGTGGCTGTTATCTCCCAGTTGCCAGTAATCTCACAATTCTCAATATGCAAATAGATTCAGGGAGTTGTTATCCCCGTTTCCACGTAATTATCTCTCCAACTGGCTGGCGGGGTGGATGATCCCCAAAATTCACTTCGCGGTTGACCCATAACCACGGGGGGCATCACACATATCCATTATGTGTGCTGAGATTGTGTTTCTAGCCCGAAAACTACGTTAATGCACACTTAATACTTGGGAGGCTCCGGCAGGCTTAACAGCCAGCAGAACCGTGGAAAGTGAATACTGATAATTCATTGGTGTCGTCCTTGGAGAAGGTAATTTGGATCCAAAGACCTGATTTTTTCATCTTTCATCACGAATTCGTCATGCCTCAATGCTACGTAGAGATTAGAGATGCAGCAAGTTGGTTTTGGTGTCACTGCGCGGAGGAATCGATCTTGCCTCTCAACAGCTCCTCCCGCTGGAAATACGAAAAATTTGAACGTCCGTGTCCACCACCTCTTTACCCGCTTTCTGTGTACATGACGCGGCAATTGTTTTAGATGGATCACAGGTTCATTCATGGTCAGGGAGGAACCCGCTTGGGATTGTCTTTTGTGGTTGTTTCCTCATCAACTACCATGCAATTGATGATTTCCTCTACAAATTCGAGCATGATGTTCACAGGGAGAAAGTATCAATATAAAACAGATAGATTTATTCACAATATCTATTCTGCCTGGAAGTTATGGAGGTATTTTTCTATACCATTCAAAACTACTCTGGTGATCGCAAATTCTCCCAGACACATATGTATAATATTTGAGGTAGTAATATTTTTTTACTTTATTATTGAAACCTCCTTTATGGCGAGCCTTGTAGAATGGGTTTACACTGACGCAATATGTTATGTACAGTGTAAATACAAGTAATACATCCATTTTTTTCTCATGGAAAAAACCTTTAGAACTGATTCTATTACACATCTTGTCATTATAACTTTGTTTCATAATTGTCTCTTATATGCTTTTTCCATCACTGATAGTGCAATGAAGGTCGAACTGAAAATGCTACCACCCCTGCAGATGCACTTGCTTCCAACACACCCAACAATAAAGAAAGCATCTGAGCCTGGTATTTGCATTATAATTTTTATGGATATACACTTGTGATATAGTGGTATGATTGTGGATTTTGGGTTCATAAAATCTGATGAAAGGGGGTTATTTTATAGCACCAACTCATGTTATTAGTTGTTGAGGACTAGATGAACACATCGATTAAGAAATGTTACACTATGAGTTTTCTAACATGATCCAATCAAGGAAAAAGGGTGGTAGTTTATGATGAAATTATCCATAATCCTGCGCATTGTATGGCTGTCATAATCCTAGCCATTTGAATGTGGTTAAGTAACAAACCTGATTATTTGTTATGTCAAAGTCTGTCCAAAATGAAGTAATTTTATCTTTTACATGGTACCTCGTTCACTCTTGCTAACATAAAATTATTAGATGGTAACAATGCATGTGCTTACTTATGCAGGACCTTCGCCTTGTTCATGATAAATTCACTCATGTTTTGCAGGGTTTTGCATTATACACTTCCATTCGATACATTAAATTCTTATACATTTGTATCCATAGAAAATGACATGTTTAGTTTCTTGTTTAGTTATATTTTATCGCCATGATCTCAGTGTTGGGTTTTAATAATTGGAAATATATCTTTCAGGTAGAAGAGGCAACCAAGGCTTTGGAGGCTACCAATGGAACGGTTCTTGAAAAGAATGGGCAATTCTTGAGAGTCCAATATGCAAAGAACATTGTTGGATCGGTAACAGAACCATACTTGATAACAAAGTGAAAATATGGGCTTCCTCTTATACTCTGGTGGATCAACATCTTATTCCAACAGGGGTTGTTGTTCCTGTAAAAGGAACACCATATGATTTTAATAAAGAGACCATTGTTGGGAGTAGAATAATTAATGTTCCTGGAGGCTAAGATATAAATATGGCTCTGGACCCTTCAAAGAAGAACCCTGGTCTGAGACATGTCGTTCAAGTGAAGGATGATTTCAGTGGTAGGATTCTGAATTTGTGGACAACTTCTCTGAGCTTGCAATTTTATAGTTCCAATATGATGAAGATGACTATGGGAAAATGAGGTGCAATCTATGGGAAATATTCAGCCTTGGCCTTGGAGACCCAAACCTTCCCTGATGGTGTCCACCACCCAAACATTCCCAATATAGTTTACAAACCAGGGAAGATCTACTGTCATACTATGGTGTATAGATTTTCAATGTAGAAGTAGTCATCACATGTGCAATGTTAAGGATAGGTGACATGGCTTCTCAATCTATCTAATGAATTCTATTGTTTAAGGATAGTACAACATTGTAATTGAGAACAATTTTTAAATATTGCTTTTGAAGGCTTTGAATGACTTTGGTAGATTGTGGCCTATTTTTAAAAACATCAAATCACATCTGTATTAATCAGATTTCTCCATTCATGTATTCCTTAGAAGCACCACCTTGCCTTCTTCACTTTATAATACCGAAATTTTCACTTGACTGAAAAATCCACAAAATTTGGTCCAAAATGTTCCTTGCGTAAAAATATACAATTTTTTGTAAAGACTCAAGGAAAGATTACACATTTTTGACTCCCAAAACAGATGGTGCATCTGAATTGGGCACATAGTTTATCAACATCAACTACAAAAGTAATAACTATCCCTCTAAATCAAATAACATATACCGTTCAACGTTCACATTGCATAGTATACATGCGATTGCTAGTTTATGTATATCAATGACATTAATTTTTTATCAACAAGAAATTAGGAATTCACTACATGAATGATCAATACCCTTATAGGTCTCTCTTTATATTTTATGTCTAACAAGAAGAGCACCAAAAAAGTACTACAAAATTAGCGATAAAAGGTTTATTTTACAAACATTAATGTTGTGTATGTTTGTTATTTCATTTATGCCAGAGTATAGTTTTTGGTTTCATTTGCAATATACCCTCAACGAAGGAATCACGCAGGCCAATCCTACAATTTATAGGGAATATAAAGATAAATTTTGCGTAAGGATGATATGAACTAGAGATCCTCATAGAGAATGGTTGCATGGAATCTGAGTTTCCTTGTTTGGTAGAGAAATTTTGTGACTCTTTGCATCAATGTTTAGATTCTTGTTCAACAACGACGATGCTTTACCAGGTTTGATGTTCATGATAGGTGATCATCATAATTGTTTCTATGAACAAAGACTGCACATACCATATGGAGTTTTACAACAATATCCCTTTTACCATTTTTGCAATTGAAGGCATGATCAGGATCTTGTGATGGTGAGAAGGCTTCAACAGTAACAAAATCTATTGAATTGGTCGAGTGGAAATGCATGGGTAATGTATATTGACGATGGAAAGATTTTGAGACAAAATACAATTGGACTACAAAAAAATTATATAGCATAAGACCCTAATGTGTTGTGTTAGCCACTTTGATCATTGTTGATGTTGTGGGATTAGAAAATGATATCATTTGAAGGGCTATACCTACCAGGCTATCATGTTTGGGTTTTATCTTTTATAATATATACGTTCTTCATGAAACTAATTAATAAGTCTCTACAAGTACATGTTAGAAGGTGTTGGGCCTTAAAGTTCATTTGATTGGTATTTTTATTCTCTTGCTTAAAAAAATTTCACTAAAAACTTTTCACGATTAAACCTAAAATATATTTAGGAGAAACAATCCCTTACAATGTATGTTTTTTCATAATCAAAATATCCTTTGTAAAAAGTGGCATAGAACACAAAGGAAAGTTTTAACCAATGACCTCAAGGTCCCATTGATTAATTTCACTACCAATGACTCATAGTATAATGATGTTACATACATATAGGGGAAACCTAATATGATACATACACAAGCATACATATATGTGCTGAAAATGAGATCAAAACATCCAAAACATACAATAAAAAAAGCAGTGAAAACACAACAATATGGGACATAATATGAAATAAATTCGTTAGCCTTTCTGAATTGAGGCCAAGTTTTTGAGGTTAGCCCGCCCTAATGGAATGAAACCCTTTTTTTTACAGAAAACACAATTAAAAAATACAACACAATGTCTCTTGATCTTCCAAAATTCTTGACTGCACCCCTGTGCAACACCTAATCTTATTTGTATAACTTATTTTACCCTTTATATCCCTAACATTTGCTATAACTCACTAATGTATTGATTCCTTTATAAATTATGAAACGATTAATCACCCAAACATTATCCCTAATAATCGATCAAGGAAAAGTGTCTTCCTTGTATAGTGAAGACCTCCATCATGATTGAAGTCACAATAAAATCAAAAACCATTTTGTCAATTCATGTTGATAAAACCTTGTTATGTATCCTGACAATACATAAAGCATTGTATCTCATATGGATAGTCCACTTGGATTTAAGTCCCTATGTAGCCATCTTCCACTACATAGCTCAAATGTTGCTACATTGCCTTAATCTGATTTTTCATACCTATGAGGAGACACCACATCTTGCTTCCATTTAAAACAATCCTTTTTAGATGCACAAGCTTTCAATTATAATGCTTAATTTTTTTCCCTCTTGTTTACTTTTTTTCAATTCTTTATTTGCAAATACTTCTACTTTGTGTTTTTTACTGTGTCCATTGGTCTTTCCAACTTCATGCCTTTTACCTTTGTTGTTATTTGTTGGTGCTTAGAAGGCTCTAAATGACTTTGGTAGATTGTGGCCCATTTTTAAAAACATCAAATCGCATCTCTATTAATCAGCTTTCTCTATTCATGTATTCCTTAGAAGCATCACCTTGCCTTCTTCCCTTTATAATACCCAAATCTTCACTTGACTGAAAATTCCCAAAACTTGGTCCAACATAAACATATACAATTTTTTCTAAAGACTCAAGGGAAGAATATACACTTTTGACCCCCAAAAAAGATGGTGTGTCTGGATTGGAGACACCCTTTATCAATATCAACTACAAAAGTAAAAACTATCCCTCTAAATCAAGTAGCATATATCTTTTGGCGTTCACATTACATTGTATACATGCAATTGCTAGTTTTTATGATTTTTTATAGAAACAGCATAAAAAAATTGTATGTTTTCATGTGTTTTACATATATGCTGTAGAGAAGTATTAACAAAATTATAAGGTTTTCTATATTTTCAACCAATCATTACCTACAGCTGCCTAACTTACGTTAACAGTTATATTGATTTAAAATCACCAACAAAATTTTTTTGTCTATCTCCAACCCTCGCGGCTGGACAAAACGCTGTGATTTTCTCTCGTAAGAGAACTAAAAGTCAAAGTTTTAATAACACTACTAGGGATAGTCACTGCTCAAGTCAAAGTCACAGTCAAATGCAAAGTCTTGACGTGAACGATACGTTTTACAATACACAGGTTCAAATTATTAGTTTACAACGGGATGACACGAACAAGTTTCTTACTTCCTGCGCCGTTTCAAATTACTTCATTTGATTGGTCTGCGTCTTTAGAACAATCAAAGATGTACTCAATTTAATGCTTGACTGAATGCCCAATTTCTACCGAAAGATGTCAACTCAAATTAATTGGTCTGGCTCGCCTATTTAAAGTTTTCAACTGTAACTTGTGACTTTAGCAAAAGACATATTTTGTCCATCCATGTCTTAAGAAATGGGGATCGAGTACTTACATGTTAGCTACTACTTGTTTTCAACTTTTTGCTCTGTGCATTTTTGTTAGCAGTTGAACCTCGAGTTTAGTCTTCTGTATGGGGACCTCCCTCGTCAGGAAATCAGACAATAATTTCAATGAATGGTACATTCGCCTTGGGATTTTTCAGTCCCAACGGAACGAATAACTGGTACATTGGCATCTGGTTCGCCCTAATCTCCGCAAAACGGTCGTCAGAGGAAGTGGCTAACAGAGAGATTCCATCGTCAGAGGCGCGCCCGGAGTTTTGAATTTTTCGATAGATGGCCGTCTTAGACTGTTCGATTTACAAGGAAGAACAATTTGGTCATCCGATAACATTTTGAAAGCGTCCCGTGCATTGATGTCGGAATCTCTGGTAATTTTATCATGTTAGGCGCTTACGACAGTTCTGAGGTCGTATGGGAGAGTTTTAGTAATCCAGGAGATACATGGTTACCCTCTATGAAGATGTGGAAAGGCATGAAATTGACTTCTTGGAAGAGTTCTGTCGATCCTGCGCCTGGACTTTTCTCGCTAGGAATGAACCCTTCCCCAAGAAAGACGGAGTTTCTAATGCTCTATAACAACAGTGTTCCATATTGGTCCAGTGGAGAGTGGGCTGGTGACCATTTCACCAATTTGCCGGAGATGACAACAACAAAATGGTATGACCTGCCCTTTGTGAAGATCTCGCCTTCGAGAATGCACTTCACGTATGTAGTTCAACCGATAATTCAAATGAAAAAACCAGTGGTAGCTCTGCACAAGAGTGGCGAAACAAGAAATTATTTTTGGATTCATGACAGCAACTGGAGCCTCATGTGGTCGGAACCCCGAGATCAATGCCATGTGTATGGCGTGTGCGGGAGCTACGGATCATGCAACAACAACAATATACAATTCTGCAGCTGTCTTGAAGGATTCAGTGTAGAAAATCTGCAGTCTTATACAACAAGCAACATAAAAGAAATAAACAGAATACTTAAATAGCTTGCATAAACATATGAATATTCAAACCAGCACTGCTGTGCATAATCTCCATTAATAAAAGCTTCATCATACTCAGAGCTTCAGCTCTTTACAATCAAGCTGTGCATGCAGCTGTGTGCTTTCAATGCACATCCTTCCTTGCTTATGCAGATTTCACACCTTTGTGTGTGCATACAAAGCAATTACAATTGTTGTTATTTAAATAGAATAACTCACCCACTAACAGCTCTTCAACTGAGCATTCTAAATTTAAACTCATGCTTTAAAACAGTTGCATGCTATGCATGATTTAAAACAGATTTATTTGAATTAAATCTAATGATAAAAATAAGATAAAGCTAACTTAACTAAAGCAAACTAAAGCAAGACTAAAGCTAAAATTAGCTTTCCTAAAAAAGCTATAGTTGGAATTAAATATGCATCACATGCATATTTCCAACACTCCCCCTTAATTTCAAACTGTAGCTTTCACTCTTCTAGAGTTGTGTTTGCTTTTTCAGATCTGCCATGTGCAGGATCACATACTCCCAAACAATCTCTCAAATATTCAAAAACTTCTTTTGCTAAAGCTTTTGTAAAAATGTCTGCAAACTGATCTTCAGATCTACAAAATTCAAGATGAATTTCCTTGTTGTTTACCAGCTCCCTGATGAAATGATACCTCGTATCAATATGCTTGCTCCTCTTATGAAAAACATGATTTTTGGACAACGCTATGGCTGAGTTGTTGTCACAAAAAATCTGTGTAGCTTCCACTTGTTTCTGTTGTAAATCTGTCAACACTCTTCTCATCCAAACAGCTTGACATGTTGCTCCTGTTGCTGCTACATACTCTGCTTCTGCTGAAGATAACATGACAATGGGCTGCTTCTTTGATGCCCATGAAACCACTCCTGTTCCAAAGTGAAAAGTATAGCCGGATGTACTTTTCCGATCATCTATACTTCCAGCATTGTCACTATCTGTAAAACCAATGAGTTTGAACTCATCTGAACTTGAATAAAGAATTCCATAATTTCTTGTTCCACGTACATACCTCAAAATTCTTTTTCCAGCTTGCCAATGTGAATCTTTTGGAGATTCCATGAACCTTGATATGAGGCTTACACCATACATGATATCAGGCCTTGTGGCCGTCAAATACATAAGACTCCCAACCAACTTTTTAAACAATGTTGGATCCACAAATGATCCTTTATCCTCTTTGCTCAACTTCAAACCTGCTGCAACTGGTGTTGGTGCTGGCTTACAATTCAACATGTTAAACCTTTTCAAAATGTCACTTGCATACTTTGCTTGTGAGATAAAAACTTCACCTTCTGATTGTTGAACTTCAATACCCAAAAAATAATGCATAAGACCAAGATCTGTCATCTCAAACTCCTTCTTCATGGCTGATTTGAATGACTCTGTAGATAGATTTCCAGTAATGATCAAATCATCTACATATAAACAAACAATTAAAATTTTACCTTGCTCATTTATCTTGGTGTATAAGGTAGGCTCACTGCTGCTCCTACTGAAACCATTCTCAATCAAATAAGAATCTATTCTGCTGTACCAAGCTCTAGGTGCTTGCTTGAGACCATAGAGTGCTTTCTTCAATTTGTATACTTTTCCTTCATGACCTTCAATCTCATAACCTTCTGGCTGATTTACATAAACTTCCTCTTCAAGGAATCCATTTAAGAATGTTGATTTAACATCCATCTGATAAATAGGCCATTTGTTTTGAGCTGTAATTGCTAAAACCATTCTTACCGTATCCAAACGTGCTACTGGTGCAAATGTTTCGTTGTAGTCAACTCCATATTGCTGCGTAAAACCTCTTGCAACCAGCCTTGCTTTGTGCTTTTGTACTTTTCCATCAGCATTGTATTTTTTCTTGTAGACCCACTTGACTCCTATCACGTCCTTTCCTTTTGGAAGATTCATTAGCTCCCACGTTTGATTCTTCTCTATAGCATCAATCTCATCATCCATGGCTTTTTCCCAAACTTCATTCTTTATAGCCTCTTCGTAATATACTGGATCTGCAGCTTGAGAAAATAATGCAAAAACTGAAAATGAATTAGTTGTATCAACATTATAAATCTCACTTAGACTTCTTGTTTTCCGCTGTGTAGGAGTATTCGATGCAGGACTACTTTCTGGTGATGGAGTAGCTTCTGGTGTTCCCTGTGGTGTCTCTTGCATGGTTGAAGATGGCTGAAATCTTGGTGACCTCCTGACTGTAGATGGAGGTGTAGCTTGTGCTACAACTTGTGGTGCATGTCCAAGATTTTTAGATATAGTAGCTTGTTGCTCTAAAGTTTCATCTGTCATATCATCATGTGGAATAGATGTTGCTATACTCACTGTTTTCTCTATACTTCCATCCCATGCTTCATTCTCAATAAACTGTACATCCCTGCTGATCACAACCTTTCCAGTGACTGGATTGAACTTGTACGCTTTAGTATTCTATGAATATCCAACAAAAAATACATTTTTCTCCTTTGTTGTCTAACTTCTTCCTTAGTTCATCAGGTACATGTGCATATGCTACACAACCAAAAACTCTGAAATGTGAAACACTATGTTTCCTATTAGTCCATGCTTGTTGAGGAACCATGTTCCTAACAAGTTTCGTTGGACACCTGTTCAAAATATAAACAGAAGTTGCTACTGCTTCTGCCCAGTACTCATTTGGAAGATGTTTTGCCTTCAACATGCTTCTCGCCATCTCCATGATGGTTCTATTTTTCCTCTCTGCCACACCGTTCTGTTGTGGTGTATACCTGGTAGTAAACTGCTTGTGTATACCATGATATCTGCAAAAATTCATAAACTCATTAGAAACATACTCACCTCCTCTGTCCGTTCTGAGAACTTTGATGTAGTATCCACTTTGCTTCTCCACTAATGCCTTGAACTGCTGAAATGTATCAAAGGCATTTGATTTATTTCTCAGGAAATAAACCCATGTCTTCCTTGTGTAATCATCAATGAATGTCATAAAATAAATACAACCTCCAATAGAAGTTGTCTGCATAGGTCCACATAAATCTGAATGTACAATCTCAAGTGGTGCACTTGCTCTTGCTGTTTTGCCAACTGGAAATTGAATCTCTTTGTTGCTTTCCCCAATACAACCTTCACCTACCCTGTCAGGTTTCTGAATCAATGCAAACCTTTAACGCATATGCTTCTTATAATAATCAAACTCCACAATTCAAATGTCCATACCTTAATGCCAAAGCCGATTTTTCAACATCCTTCAGAACTAAGGAAAGTCTGATGGTGTTCCTTCAGCGCAGACTTGATTCATTGGCGCAGGACTCCTCTGTTTGAGTTGCACGGACTCAACAAAGACTGATTGGCTACACATGACTTTTGCTGCAAACAGATCTGATTTCTTCTCTTTCTTCTTTCTTCTTCCGTCCATGTTTCAAAATCAATGGAAAATCCTATTGCTGCTCATCTTCACTTTGCAATCAAACTGAAGGCTAGGAGCTTTGTCCACAACACCACTCATTGTCTTCCATATAGACTGGGTTCGGTATCCTTCCTGTACCAGTTTCCCAATACTCAAGGTATGTTCAAACCTACAAATAGTAAACATCTTGCAATACTTTTTGCCTCCCCCTGTCTTGTTAGATACTACCGGTCCTTTTCTTTCAAACAGACACATATTGTTATTTCCAGAGTACAAAATCACCTTAACGATCACAAACTAGAAACATCTAGATTACCTTCATGTGATTACTTCCACTGCATCTAAATACCACACATCACATGACCTCTTTTGACAAATTACATTCAATATGGAAAGAAGGGATTGCTTCAGCAATCCTTGTGCATGCATAAACATAGGTTTAGAAAGAGAACTTCCAACCTGATTTTGATTTTGTCTCTCTTGATCATATTGCTTTTTCTGCAATCATAAGCTCT
>JAHRHJ020002225.1:0-13718 GCA_019776745.2 Taxus chinensis
CCTCTTGGATTTTACATCCAACTTTTTTCTATTTTCCCTATCAGCATGCACAAAATCTTCTAAACCAAAAAATTTAAGAAAAGAAAGATCTATCTCTTTTTCAGTCCAAGCTTCCTCTGGTATTCCTCCATCTAGTGAACTTGAAGGGCCATGGTTAATCAAATAAACCGGTGTATTAATTGATTCTTCCCAAAACTACAAGGGAAATCCAAAATGTATCCTCATACTTCTAGTATGTTCCATGATTTTCCTATTCATTCTTTCTGCAACACCATTCTCTTATGTTGTTCTTGGAACTGTTCTTTCTCTAAATATCTCATTCATTGAACAATAATCATTGAAAGACTTGCTACAGGTATTCACCACCATTATCAGATCTAAGGAACTTTAACTTAGAATTTGATTCATTCTCAACAAGGGCTTTCCATCTTTTAAAATTCTCAAAAACATCATATTTATGTTTAATACAATAAACCCATACCTTTCTTGTAGCATCATCAATGAAAGTAACATAATATTGGGATCCTCCATTAGAAGATACCTGAGTTGTTCCCCACACATATGAGTTTACAAGCTCCAATTTCTGCTCCTTAGTTGCCCCAACTTTGAGAAATCTTAGTCTTTTTTACTTTCCAAATATACAATGCTCACAAAAATCAAGATCCAAATCTTTCAAATCTGATAACTTACCCTTAGCCTTTAAGATCTGCATTCCTTTTTGACTCATATGACCCAGCTGATTATGCCACATGCATGCATCTTAATCTGAAGTAGATAATGCAAAAAAGGAATCAGTAATACATGTAGATAAATATAACATTCCTAGCTTCTTACCTCTTGCCACAACAAAATAACCCTTGGTGACTTTTTAAGAGTCTCCTGTAAAAGTAACCATGCAACTAGATTCACCTAGTTGCCCTGCAGAAATAAGATTCCTCATAAGGCTTGGCACATGCCTCACATCTTTCAATACCCATGTATTTCCATTCTGTAATTTTAGATGAACTTCCCCTTTACCATTAATACTGCAAGGTTCATCATCACCCAAATAAACATGCCCAAAATTTCCCTGGACATAATTTCTGAAATAACCCTTATTAGGGGTTGCATGGAAAGAAGATCCTGTATCTAAAAATCATGATTCAATTCTATTTTCCAAAGAAAGAATAAGAGCATCTTGCATTACCTTTGATGAAGCAAGATTCACCTCTTTACCTTTGTCTTGTTGTTGATTCTCTTTATCCTTTGACTAACAATCTTTCTTTGCATGTCCTTTCTTTCCACATTTCCAATAAGTAATTCCCCTACTTCTGGATTTAGATCTTCTTTTCCTTGACTTTGATTTTCCATTACTCTTACTCTTGGATCTCTCCTTCTGCATGCCCCTACTTTCTACATTTAAAGCATTTCCAGATGATATTTCCTTTGTAATCTTCTTGCGAATTTATTCATTCAAGACTATACTAACCACATCATCAAACTTCAAAATATTATTAGTAGATGTTGTATTACTAACAACCATTACCAAGTTGTCCCAACTATCAGGCAAAGAACATAAGAATAAAAGTGCTTTTGCTTCATCATCAAATGGTATAGCAACTGATTTTAACTTATTTACAATAGATCATAAATCATTCAAATGACTAGAAGCAGATTCACCTTCATGCATCTTAGAACTAAATAGTTTCTTCATCAAATAAAATTTATTTGAAGTACTAGGTTTTTCATATAAATTAGCAAGATATTTGATTAAGCCTACAGTAGAAGCCATTTCTGTAATATTGGAAGCCACAAATGCTATCAGGATCAATCTTATAGATCCCAAAGTCTTTCTGTCACGAATATTTCATTCTTCATCAGTCATCTTCATAGGTCTAGACTTCTCATCCAACGGTAAGTACAAATCTCTTTGATACAGATAATCCTCAATCTACATCTTCAATAATTGATAATTTCGGCTGTTAAATTTCTCTACCTTGTATTTATTATCTTCTGTCATTTTTGTAGCTCCCACTCAATCAGAAAAATCTTTGTGAGTAAATCTATCAACACACAAAACCCTCAAACAAAGCTCTGATACCGGTTGTTGGGGTTAGCACACCGGTTATACAGACAATATATCATATCTAAGCATATATGCAAATAAAAGTGGATATTCTACCAAATAAATATACAAAACAAGAGACATAAATCAAAACCAGATTTAACGTGGTTCACCTAGTGTGGGCTATGTCCACCAAGAAATAAGCCAATCTATTATCCAAATCTTTGACAAGATATACAATGAATATTTACAATCTTCCACGTCTCTCAGATGTTCAGTACTTTCTTCCTTCAATCTTTTGATCTACCACCAAGAATTCTCTCTCACCAACCTTTTTCAAGTTCTTTCTAATTCTTGTTTTTTCATTACTTCTAAACCCTAGTTTTTGTGCTTATACAGTCGTTTATAGACTTAGGGCAATTAGTCATGCAATTACAATCAATAAATCCAAGTTTAATTCAAAATTTTAAGCTTTCACCCTCCTAAAGTATTTAAGCCAAGTTGAAAGTTTGAAGAAATAGCAAAATTTGTGCCCTAGTGCTGTTTAAATCTCTGTTTTGCTCGTTTTGAGAAATTCTCCATCTCCCGGTCTGTGCACGTAATATCCTCTTTACAATCTCCTTTTTTGATCAAAATTGTTCACTTGTTCTATGGCCTAGGTTGTCAAATCATTTTTTTGCCTCCATGCCTCTGGCTCGCGAAGGAAATTCAAAAATTGGACTCAAAATGATGAAGTTCTCTTCCTCTGTGTATTTTTCCCACAGTCGGGAATGATGGGCATTTTCTTCCCCGTCAAATTTTGGCCCCATCATCCATGGGTACGTGGACATACCTAATTGGAAGTGGGTCGGTGGAGAAATTTGTGTTTTTGAGCCTCTTTGTAAAAAAGGTGAAAAGTTAAAAAGTGACCCGCATCCCCGATCAGGCTATAAAGGAAAAAGTCAAAGGTGAAGCCCACCGTTGAAAAGTCAAAGTGGATGAGTGGGTCATCACAACAATTTTGGAAATTTAACCAAATTCCCAAAAGTGAAGTAAAAGTTCTAGAATGCTCCGTGGCTCCACCAAGGCCTCGAAGCCCATCGTTGAAAAGTCAAAGCGAGGAGAGCGGAACGGCGGAGAACTTTGAGTTTTTGAGCCTTTTTTGAGTTAAAATGTTTTGACCCCATTTCCAAAAATGCCACGTGTCAAGAGTTCAAAAATGGGTTGGTGGAGAAATTTGTGTTTTTGAGCCTCTTTTAAAAAAGGACCCGATCATTTAAAGGGTAAAAGTCAAAGTTGAAGCCCAGGGAAAAAGTCAAAGGTGAAGCCCGCCATTGAAAAGTCAAAGCGGGAGAGCAGGCAGTGGAGAATTTGAGTTTTTGAGCCTTTTTCCAAAAAAGGTTAAAATGTTGAGAAAAGGGCCGACCCCATTTCCAATGAAAACATGCCACGTGCCTAAGTTAAAAAGTTGAAGTGGGGGTGCAGGCCAATTTGTTCCAAATTGCCAAATCTCTAAAAAATCACAAAATGCAAAGGGCTTTCCCCCGTACCCACTCCAATCTCTTCCTACCACGTGGATGACCTGATTTCAAAGTTATAAGAGAAAATCAAATGGTCTGTATTCAAACTGGCAAATCAAATGTAACGTTCACGTTGCAAGATCTGGTTTTTAACCCACCATGAGCATTTTCTTCGCAATGGAGGAATTTGAAGAGGCGTAAATGATTTGTAAAGTTGTAACCATTTTGGCATGAGATATAATGGCTCCTCAGAGCCATTCCAAAGGGCTGGTGATTGATTTCAAAAAGACCAGAGTGCTCTGTACCTGGAAAAGATAGAAAATGCCATACTTCTCTTCTATTTTCCCTTCTCCTTAGATTTTCCTCTATTCTCAAAGCTCTGTACAAATTCTGCTTTAGCTTCAATAATAAAAGAAGGAATTTTCACCTTTTTGATTGAGGGATTGATTGGTACCTTGCGACCAATGAATTTCATTCGGTCTTGTAGCTTCTCCTGCGGATTTGTTTTTCTTCTAACTATAAATGCATGTAAATGAAATTTCTAATTAATGTGTGTGGGCATCTGATATTCTACTCACAACATTAGTTTTCTCCTACCTCCATTTCCACTCCCCTTCCCCTTTCCAAGACAAAGTTTCTTCTCTAGTGAGACATTGCTAGCTTTGCCACAGGGTCAGTGGAGTGCCCCTGTTGGATCTTTGGTCGAAAGGCCACCATTGAAATCCATCTTTTATGCATGCACCTACGGAAGCTGCACCGTTCAAGTAGAGGGACTTAGATTCCCATAGCGTTGGCTTGAAACCCACCAATTTTTCCACAAGACAAATTTTCTCGCCAACAGTTTTTGGTGCCCACCGTGGGGCAGATTTTGCAGCATCTGCACCTAAAAATGACCTCAGGGTCATAAAATACAAAAAAAAGATTCTAGAAGAAAATTTTCTGGAGATTGAATAATCACACAAACTACATGGATGTAAATCATGGCTATTCTAGGAAATCCTCCTGTTGAGAGACCTGATTTACTCTTTCACATCCAAGAAGACATTGCTTCTGATATGAGAGAAGCTATTTGGCATAATAGACAAAGTGTCAATCAATACTTCATTGCCATAAGGATTCTGGACCTAGAAGAGGAACGTGTTGTCGAATTGGAAAGGCAGAGACAAATTCTAGCACCCCAGAGAAGAGCATAAACTTTCAAGCTGGCTGATAGAAGATACACCAAGGAGGACAAACTGAGGAACTTCAAAGGAGGAAAAATTGATCCCACATTTGAAGAGCTTGAAAGAGATGGTGAAAGATACATAAAGAGGAGATAAGGGCTCAACTTGAAGAAATAGAAAGACTCCAAATTGAAGCAGAAGAAAGAGCAGCAACAGAGCAGCCTTAGCAGAAAGCCTTGGAGGCTAGAAATAGGAATAGAATGGGTGATCATGAGCATGAAGATCATGAAGCCCATAGGCCTAATGTACCATGTGGAAGAAATACTAGTCCACTTGCTGTTCCACAACCACTTCATGAGCTCCCAAGAGGCTCAAGAAAAAACTTCCCAAAATTCAAAGGGGATGGTTCTCAGCTTCCCGAAGAACATGTTGCGGCATTCATCACTACTTGTGGAGTGTTGGGAGTTGAAAATGAAGATGTTTCAGTTAGGATCTTTGTGGAGTCACTCCAAGAAAAAGTTGTTGAATGGTTCTACATGTTGCCCCCAAGATCTGTCACATGCTGGGAAGATATAAGAAGTGCATTTGAACATAGGTTCAAGAGCACAAAAGATTGTCAGGATCTGCTGGTCCAATTGGTTCAGATGAAGAAGGAGACCTCCGAATCAATGAGAGATTTTGTAGCAAGGTATGATAGGTTGACAAGAAGGATCCCAGAAGATGTGGTACCCCCTAAAAACAACTTGAAAAGGTTCTTCATCAGTGCTTTGCCATCAGAAGTTGGTTTCTTCCTCAGAAGAGCCCAACCAAGAACATTGAGGGAAGTTCAAGACTTTGCAATTGAGACTGATGATGATCTAATTCTTTCTAGAAAAGTGAAAGGACCAAATGGGAAGCAAAAAGGTCAGAGTTCAAATTCAGTCACCACTGATCCAATGTTCCAAAAAATGGCAAATGACCTAGTTGCTTTGAAGAAGCAGCTGTCACAAATCATAATGAGGAATGCTCCAAGGAGACCAAATCCTCGTGATAGACCAAGAATTTCTCCACCTCCTCATAGGCTTGCCCTTGAAGCACCACCAGTCAATGCCATCTGTGACAATAGGGAATCAGAAGAAGGAGCAGACATTGAGGAAACTGAAGAAGAAAGCATGGATGACTATGAAAACTATCTTGAAATTGAAGAGGTTGGCATGCACAATGGCCTGATTGAATACGTTGATGATGAGGAGGAAGGTGATGAAGAAGCTCCAAGTTTTTCATGTGCTGTTTTCACTCGTGCACAATCCAAGAATGGTGTTTCAGCCTCAGCAGTTGCAACTGAGAGTAGGAAGAACAAAGAAGATAGCTCTTCAAAGCCTCCACTAAACAAGATCATCAGCAGGGGATCACCATTAGCACCTTCCATGGAATCAGCTAGAGAGAAATCAGATTCACCAGTTGTCAAGGATCACACTGTTGTGCCAAGTAAGTTATCTGATTCTTCTCCCAACTCAAAATATGTTAAGAGTAATTCTCTTCTAAATGCCGGTTTTGCAAGAGCATCTAAATTCAATCAAAGGCTACACCCCCATCTCCTTCCAAGCCAATTGCTGCATTTGAAAAGGAGAACCCAACACCAAAAGTAATGACGCATCTACCATTTAAGTCATCATCCACTTGGAACCTCTTCCTCATCTACCATAACTTCATTTGACTTTGTAGAGCATGCTAGCAAAACCAAAGTCCAACTCTCTGAAATTGAATACCTACAAACACATCCTACCCAATTTGACAGATTCATCAAGGCAGTCTGGGGTGGTAACTCTACATCCCCAATCTCTAATTCTAAAGGCTTACTTCCCACACCATCCACACCATCTTCTCAAAACATGCTAGCCCTCAGTGCCTCCACCACCATAGAGTTGAGCCTTTTTACCTGTCACTTCTCATCAAAGGTTTCCAGATGAACAATTGCAATATAGATTCTGGAGCCTCAAATAATGTGATGCCAGCAAAAGTTGCAAATTCTCTTGGCCTTGCTTTGACCCGGGTAAATGGCACATGCTACTCAATGGAATCCAAACAAGTTCCATTGGTAGGAAGGATTAAGGATGCTCAGGTTGCACTAGCTGATTACCCTGACAAGAAGATACTCCTGACCATTTTGGTGGCAGACATCCCAACATCTTTTGGTATGCTGTTGAGTAGAAGTTTTTACAGAGATCTAGGTGGAGAAATAAAAATGGATTGGTCATCTGCAACTATCCCAGTGAAAGGAGAAATGAAGAAGCTGCTGCCAGTCAGAAAAATGAAGTTCACAGTAAGGAAGTATGATGATCCAAGAGCTGATATCCTTTTTCAAGATTGTGGGCTTGGAAATTACCTCCTTACATCACAGAAGGAAGAGGACTTGCCACTTCTCATGGAGGAAGAAGAAGACCGAATCTGGACAATGGAGTTTGATGGCAGTCATTCCAGAGTAGGTTCAGGAGCTGGTGTAGTATTATACTCTCCCTCCAATGAGGTATATCCTTTTGCCTACAAGCTGCAATTTGACAATACAAATAATACAATAGAGTATGAAGCATTACTCTTAGGCATGAATACAACAGAGGACATGGGAATCAAGAAGTTGAGATGCAAAGGTGATGCAGAGGTTGTGGTAAAGCAGGTCCGCCAGCAATATCAGGTGAAAAACCCCAGACTCAGGCACTATAGAAACAGAGTGTGGGACTGCATTGAATCCTTTGATGCATTCTCCATTGAAGCTATCCCTAGGGAGCAGAATGAAAAGGCTGATTCTCTAGCAGTGTCAGCTTCCTTAGTGACACCTCATCCTTCTTTTGGCAAGGATAAAGTGACCATTGAGATGGTGTTCAGACCCAACGTACCAGACAATGCAAATCACTGGCAGGTCTTCAATGATGACAATCAGATCCTAGCCTTCTTAGAACAAAGGGATAACTTCAATAATCTTTTCTTTGAAGGAAGTGAAAACCCACACCGTGAATCAGTCCCCAAAGAAGAGAAGGAAGGAATTGAGGGAATTGATGAAGAGGGAGTAATCAAACTGAAAGGAAACAAAATCCCCAAAGGCCTAGTTTCTTTGGAAGACCTCTTTGACAAGCATGACAGGTTCATCCAAGAGAAAGAAAAATAGTCTTCTCGGTGTCCATCTGATTTTGATCAAGAAAACATTGGCACTTCAGAGAATCCAAGGATGGTTAACATTGGTAAATGTTGCTCACCAGAAGAGAAGAGAAAGTTTGTTGCTATGCTAAAAAAGTACTCAGATGTCCTGGCCTATTCCTATGATGAACTCAAATCTTTTCAGCCAAAGGAAATGCATCACTCCATTCCTTTGAAGCAAGGAGCTAAGCCCTTCAAGAAAAAACAAAGGCCCTACAATCCAAAGATTTCTGATGTTATCAAAGAAGAGGTGACAAAGATGCTCAATGCTAGAATCATCTTCCCCATCCACCATTCAACATGGGTGGCTAACATTGTGCCAGTAAGGAAGAAGAATGGGGAAATAAGGATTTGTGTAGACTTCCAAAATCTGAATCAGGCATCTCTCAAGGACAACTACCCTCTTCCAATCATGGATCATATTTTGCAAGTAGTCACTGGATCTGAAATGCTCTCTTTGCTTGATGGATTCTCAGGGTACAACCAAATCAAGGTGGCAGAAGAGGATTGCAACAAAATAGCCTTCACAACACCTTGGGGCACTTTTTCCTACAACAGAATGCCTTTTGGCTTGATCAATGTTGGATCCACTTTCCAGAGAGAAATGGACTTGGCCTTCAAAGATTTGAAACATTGCATTTTCATTTACCTTGATGATCTCACGATTTTTTCAAAGAGGAGGGGAGATCATATTTGTCATTTGGAGCAAGTCCTTACAAGGTGTAGGAAACATGGCATTTCTCTAAATCCAAAGAAGTGCATTTTTGGAGTCACTGAAGGTAAGTTGCTGGGACACATTGTGATAAACATGGAGTACACATTGATCCTGAGAGGATTAGATCTATCCAAGCACTAGCCTTACCAACCAATAAGAAGCAAATTCATTCATTCTTTGGAAAGGTAAAATTCCTTCACCATTTTATGCCTGCGTTTTCTGAACTAACTAAGAATATAACTTCCATGATGAAGCCTCAAGCAAGTTTCAAGTGGAATAAGGAAGGAAAAACAACATTTTAGGAGATCAAGAAAGCTATTGCCAAAGCTCCAACTCTCGTATCTCTAGATTTCAACAAGGAGTTCATCATGTATTGCTATGCATCAGAACATACACTCTCTGTTGTCCTTATTCAAAAAAATGATGAAGGTTTGGAAGCACCCATTGCTTTCATGAACTTCCCTTTGAGAAATCATGAGCTAAAGAATAGCCAATTGGAGAAACATGCCTACGCAGTGGTCAAAGCTGTTAAAAGTTGCATATTCTACATTCTCAATTCCCATACAATGGTGATGGTCCCTAGAAGTGCAATCAAGTCCATTTTGACTCAACAAGATCCTGGGCTAAGAGAGGAAGTTGGATTGCAAAGACCCAAGAGTATGACTTGGAGATTAGACCCTCTAATCTGGTAAGAGGAAATGGTTTGTGTAATTTGATTGCTGAAGATGAAGCTCTCAAAGCTCAGCAGGGAGAAAAAGATGGTGTTTTCTCAACCTGTTTAGGAGACAGTCCACAGGCACTCTTTGTCACCACTACTGATGAGTGGTATGTTGACATTGCTTACTACCTCACTTATGGAGAATTCCCTCCTCATCTTGATTACAAATAAAGAAGGACACTCAAGCTAAAGGCAACCAAGTTTGTGATATGGAATCATGCACTTTACAAGAGGGACCTAGATGGTTTTTTCCTCAGGTGTGTAGATAAGGAGCAGCAAGAAAAGTTGCTCGGGGAATATCATGATCAAGCTTGTGGTGGACATTTCTCAGCAATGATCACTGCACATAAGATCCTCAAAGGAGATATTATTAGCCCTCAACCTTTGTAGACACTCAGGATTGGGTTTCCAACTGCAAATTATGCCAACAATTTGTTGGAAAGCCATAGCTAGCTACATTGCCACTCAAGCCTGTGGTGATTGAAGAACCATTCTAGCAATGGGGGATAGATTTTATTAGTATTCTAAATCCTCATTCTAGTGCAGGGTGTACTTATGTACTCACTACAACTGATTACTTCACTAAATGGGTGGAAGCCATCTCCAACCAAGCAAGCAATACTCTGAAACAGTCTGTAACTTCATCAAGGAGAATATCATTGTTCATTTTGGAGTTCTCTTCCTCTGTGTATACCACAGAAAATTGTTGTAGACAATGCCACCTATTTCTCTTCCAAGGAGCTCACAGAGTTTTGTTATGGATTTGGAATCTCCCTATCTCACTCTTCTGACTACTACCCACAGTTGGGAAATGGGCAAGATGAGTCAAGCAATAAGAACATTGTGACCATTGTTCACAAGTTGGTAGATGAGAATCAAAGGAATTGGCACAAGAAGTTATATGATGCATTGTGGGCCGATAGGATCACTCCTAAGAAGGCAATAGGTATGTCACCTTTCCAAATGTTGTATGGAGTTGAGGTAGAGATTCCCCTCACAATTGAGATGCCATCTCTCAAGTTGCTGCACGAAATAGAAGATGGTCAATACAAGGACTCCATTGACAAGAGGATCCTCTTCCTGAAGAAGAGAGGAAAGTAGAATGCCAAGTGGTGGATAGAATTCGAGGAACACCATTGAAAGTGAAGAAGATCTTTGACAAGAGGGCAAAGGAAAGAGAATTCAAGGTTGGAGATTTTTCCTTCTATGGGACAATAGAAGAGAACCAAAGGGAAAGCCATGGAAAGTTTGATTCATTGTGAAGCCGGCCAATTCCAAATTCATGGAAGGTGAGAATGTTTTTCTCCTCTCATACTTCAAAGATGGAACCCATTGGAATTCCTTGAAAAGTCAAAGCGGGAGAGTGGGTCATTGGAGGAATTTGAGTTTTTGAGCCTTTTTCCAAAAAAGGTTAAAATGTTTTTTTACAACCCCATTTCCAATTAGAGTATGCCACGTGTCAAGAGTTCAATCAGAGCAGTGGGTCGGTGGAGGAATTTTTGTTTTTGAGCCTTTTTCCAAAAATGGTTAAAATGTTGAGAAAAAGGCCGCGAACCCATTTCCAATGAAAACTTGTCAATGCCTAAGTTAAAAAGTTGAATTCGGGGGTGCAGGCCAATTTGTTCCAAATTGCTCAAATCTCTAAAAAATCGCAAAAGCAAAGGGCTTTCCCTTATACCCCTCCCCAATAACTCTTCGTTTTCCAAGTGGATGGCTTGAAATTTCAAAGTTATAAGAGAAAATCAAACGGTCTTTATTTCAAACTGGAAAATCAAATGTAACGTTCGTGTTGCAAGATCTGCTTTTTAATTCGCCATGAGCGTTTTCTTCGTAATGGATCCTTTGAAGAGGCATAAATGATTGTAAATTGTTGCTAACCATTTTGGCATGAGATATAATTGCTCCTCCAGAGCCATTCCGAAGGCTTTCAAAAATTGATTTCAAAAAGACCAGAGTGCTCTGTACCTGGAAAAGACAGAAAATGCCATACTTCTTCTATTTTCCCTTCTCCTTAGATTTTCCTCTATTCTCAAAGCTCTGTACAAATTCTGCTTTAGCTTCAATAATAAAAGAAGGAATTTTCACCTCTTTGATTGAGGGATTGATTGGTACCTTGCGACCAATGAATTTCATTTGGTCTTGTAGCTTCTCTTGCAGATTTGTTTTTCTTCTAACTATAAATGCATGTAAATGAAATTTCTAATTAATGTGTGTGGGCATATGATATTCTACTCACAACATTAGTTTTCTCCTACCTCCATTTCCACTCCCCTTCCCCTTTCCAAGACAAATTTTCTTCTCTAGTGAGACATTGCTAGCTTTGCCACAGGGTCAGTGGAGTGCCCCTATTGGATCTCTGGCCAAAATGCCACCATTGAAATCCACCTTTTATGCATGCACCTATGGAAGTTACACCATTCAAGTAGAGGGACTTAGATTCCCATAGCGTTGGGTTGAAACCCACCAATTTGTTCACAAGACAAATTTTCTTGCAGCCATTTGTAAAATGGAGAAGAAATAACTGAACACTTAAGGAGATGGCCACTTATATGGCTCACTCAAAGTCCCTCCCTCTCTAGTATTGGGCCGAAGCATTGAATTGTACTTTTTACATTCATAATCATGTTCCACACAAGTAAATAAGAGGGATGACACCCTTTGAATCCTGGTTTGGATGCAAGCATGATGTTGAGAACTTTCAAGTCTTCGAATTGAAGGCTATGGCTCAAATTCCCATGAAAAAATGCAAGGCTTTGGAACCATAATCCAAACCTTGTATATTTTTTAGTTATCCTAATGGCGTGAAGGGATGTCGATTTTTGAATCCTACTATTCATGAGCTTTATATCGAGAGAAGTGTGAAATTTTATGAGTCTTATTCAACTTCTACTTCTCTACCTTATGAGGTTCTTATGATTCCTGATTCTGAATCTAACTCTTAAGATGATGACTTTTTTCAGAATACTCCTCTTGATCCCCCTTTACCTCCCGACCCTCATGATTTAGATTCTTCTTATTTTTATGGTAGTGTTGAGTGGAACATTGTTCCTTCTCACTCAAGTGAAGAATCTTCCGAATCTGAGCTTGATCCTTCTGGTCCTTATTGGGCCACGAAAAATTTGTAGAGTGTTGGATAGTACATGGGAGATCCTTTGGATAGGAGGCGGAGTCGGTCAATTTTTTTTGGACTTCACTCCTTCTTTTCCTCCACTTCTAACCCTCGGTCTTTTTTGGAGGCTTCTGGTATTCCTGAGTGGGATTCTACCATGGATGAGGAGTATTCCTCACTCATGAAGAATGATACTTGGGATCTCACCCCTCTTTTGAAAGGAATAAAAATAGTTTAGTATAAGTGGGTGTTCCGAACAAAGTATGGAGTAGATAGAGACATTGAAAAGTTTAAAGCGCGACTAGTAGTTAAGGGTTTCTCCTAGGTAGTTGTGGTTTATCACATGGAAACCTTTTTTTTGGTTGAAAATTTGACTTCTATTTGACTAACCCTCTCCATCGTTGTGGGTAACAGATGGGAAGTTCATCAAATGGATGTTAAGAGTAACTTTATTTATGGGGACCTAGAGGAAGAGATCTACATGGAACAACCTCCAGGTTATGTCCATGATCCCTCCCTCATTTGTAACTTAAATAAGACTCTCTATGGTCTTAAAAAAGCTCCCCAGGCTTGGTAAACCAAGATGGAATCATTTTTACTTACATCAGGGTTCGCTTGGTGTCACTATAACCCAAATTTTTACATTCTTTGGCAATATGAATCCATACTCATCCTTATTCTGTATGTTCATGAATTTTTGATCACAGGAAGCTCTTCCTCTATCATTGATACTGTGTAGATTGCCTAATCCAACAAATTTTTCATGACTAACTTATGATTGCTTCATTACTTTCTTAGGATTAAAATTTCACAATCTGATTTGAGTATTGTGATTTCACAACCTAAGTACTCTCTTGATTTTCTTTCTTGATTCCATATGTCTAATTGTAATCCTTCTCCTACTCCTTTCTTTTCTAGGGTACAATTGTTTTCTGTTTTCTCCACTCCCTTAGTTGATGATACCTTTTATCAATAATTGGTGGGGAGCTTGATTTAAATTACTCATACAAATTTGGATCTATCGTATGCCATTGGAATCATGTCCATATTCATGCATGAGCCACATGAGTTGCATTGGAAAGTGACGAAGTGGATCTTTCACTATGTTCATGGCACCTACATAGATGGCGTCCATTATCTAGGAGGAGTAGATATTGATTTATTTTGATATACTGACTCTGATTGGGCTAGTGATCTTTATCATCGAAAATCTACTTAATGATACTATTTTTCTCCTCATTTGGGTCCTATTTATTTGTCTAGCAGAGCAGAATGGGCAATTTTGGATATCTTCTCTTC
>JAHRHJ020002226.1:0-13716 GCA_019776745.2 Taxus chinensis
TTTTCCAGAGTTCTGATAAAGTAACCATGTAACCAGATTCACCTAGTTGCCCTGCAGAAATAAGATTCCTCTTGAGGCTTAACACATGTCTCACATCTGTCAATACCCATGTATTTCCATTCTGTAATTTTATATGAACTTCCCCTTTACTAGTAATACTGCAAGGTTCATCATCACCCAAATAGACATGCCCAAAATTTCCCTGGACATAATTTATGAAATAACCCTTATTAGGGGTTACATGGAAAGAAGCTCCTGAATCTAAAACTCGATGATTCGATTCTATTATCCACAGAAAGAATAAGAGTAACCTTGCATTACCTCTGTTGCAACAATATTTGTCTTTTTACCTTTGTCTGGATGTTGGTTCTCTTTATCCTTTGACCAACAATATTTCTTTGCATGTTGTTTCTTTCCACAATTTCCAACAAGTAATTTCTTTACCTCTAGATTTAGATCTATCTATTCTTTGACTTTGATTTCTCATTATTCTTACTCTTGGATCTTTCCTTCTGCATGTCTTTGCTTTCTACATTCAAATCATTTCCTAGATGATGATTCCTCTGTATTTTTCCTGCGAATTTCTTCATTTAATATTATACTAACTACATCATCAAACTTCAAAATATTATTAGTAGATTTTGTATTACTAACATCTATTACCAAGTTATCCCAACTATGAGGACAAAAAACATAAGAACAAGAGTGCTTTCACTTCATCATCAAATAGAATATGAAATCGATTTTAACTAATTTACAATAGATCAAAAATCATTCAAATGACTAGATGAAGATCCACCTTCATGCATCTTAGAACTAACTAGTTTTTTCATCAAATAAACTTTATTTGAAGCACTAGGTTTTTCATATAAATTAGCAAGATGATTTCATTAACTGTAACTGTACCATAGATTTCACTTCTGTAATACTAGAAGTCACAGATACTTTCAGGCTCAATCTTATAGATCCCAAAGCCTTTCTGTCAAGAATTCTTCCATTCTTAAGCATTCATTTTTGTAGATCTAGACTTTTTATCCAACGGTAAGTACAAATCTCTTTGATACAAATAATCCTCAATCTACATCTTCCATAATTGATAATTTCAGCCGTCAAACTTCTCTACCTTGTATTTGTTTTCTTTTGTCATTGCTGTAGCTCTCACTCAATTAGAAAACCCTCTGTGAGTAAATCTGTCAACACATAAAACCCTCAAATAAAGCTCTGATACCAGTTTTTGGGGTTAACACACCGGTTGTACAGATAATATATTAGATCTAAGCTTACATGCAAATAAAAATAGAATATTTTACCAGAAGAAATATACAAAACAAAAGATATAAATCAACACCAGATTTAACGTGGTTCACACATTGTGGGCTACGTCCACCAAGAAACAAGTCAATCTATTATCCAAATTTTTCTGACAAGATATACAACGAAAATTTACAATCTTCCACACTTCTCACGATGTACAGTATTTTCTTTTTCTCTAGATTTCTCCTTCTATTCTTCAACAAGAATTCTCTCTCACATAATTATCTTTTCACAATAATCATTCATGTACATTACTTCTAAACCCTAACTTTTATAGCTTAAATAATACATTTATACAAACTTAGGGCACTTAGCCATGCAATTATAATCCAATAAATCTATGTTTTATTACTAAAATTAGATTCTAATTCTCTGAGAGTTAAATAAAACACTTCTCGCACAGGTAACTGACATGCCGGTTAGCCCTAACCTAGCATAGGTCAATTCCTACTTGCCTGACCGATGTTGGTCATAAGTGACCGAAATATCGGTTAGCCCTTTACTAACCGATGTTGATTACTGTGTTTTCTAGCAAGTTCTAATATAGAATGTCTAAACTGAAGTAATTGAGCTTCACAACTCAACAAGTTATGATCCCTTACTGTAATGAAAGTGTTAGATTGAGTGGTGCTAATTATTGATCGTAGCTCAGTTGGTCTATGTTGAATTCAATGTAAGGTAGGTAAAGAAAATGAATAATAAATGTGATGTTAATATCGATCTATTGCATATCTATTGAGGGTCAATCGAGAAATATTGGTACCAAATGTTTTTAATATTAAATCCATGTCTCATGACATGTAACAGATTACAATGCAACGCAATGATATCTATGTTAACTATCTCTAGATATAACTATAGTAGCATATAAGGTTAGTGATTCACTCATATGATTACATCCTATTTGAGTTAGATGATCTACTTTATATGTCTCAACAAGAAAGCTCTCATTATAAGCTCTATGTAATAGGAATGCTAAACTTAATGAAGAAACATGTTGAACCATGGATCATATTATCAAACTCCAGAAATTTATGAGGATCGAGTTTTCTCACTGTTAGGTCAGGCCATGGAAGCATCAAATGCATTAATCTCTCATACAAGCTCAATCTACACCTGAAACTGAGCTACTCAAGTGTTGTTGTCACAACTAGAATTCTATATTCATAAGGCCATCACAAAGTCTGTTTCTCACGTCACCATGGCCAAATTCCTATTTATACATGGCATTATAGGAGGTGAGTATATTACCCACATGGAAACCTTTTTTTCATAGGTTGACTAATGGGAGGCATCAGATTGTTCATACATAAATGCGAGCTTATAGGTCAAAAAAATTTACACTAAATTTTTGCACTTAGCTAAGGAATGTGAAGGATTTGGAGTTTAGCTTGTTACATTTGGATCACCTTAGTGAGCCAAGTCATCTTTGAAGGTTTTCTTATTGAACTTTTCCCTTCTCTACCCATGGCGATCAAACTCTCAATAGCAAACTTATCTAGAAGGGAGAATCGAGCTAAATCAATCGATCACTCACACACACAAAAGCTCATCGAGATATTACACACACAACGGGTAAATAAATGTTGCAGTGAATTGTTTTATTCATTAGGAACTGAGCCACTTGAATATATTTGACTGATCATTCATTGTTATATGACTAGAGTAGAGATATGTTTGCTTTTATGATATTGCATTTTGAAAATTCAAGATAAACGCCCCTGTCGTGCTTTATCCATCCCTTGATTGAGTATGGAATTCGATTTTGAATCCTCACGTAAGATATTTATCTAGAGGTATAGGCCTTGGAAACCTATAGCTGATCCTAAGGATCAGGGTCATTACCCTATATAGAAGGTACAACACTAATGGTCGATTGAGCACCTTTTGTATCTATATCATATGCGTTTGGAACTTAGATTCGGTCCTTATGGGGTGAGAACCCAGTTGGGAACCTATCTGAGTTCCCGTTCATATATTCTCGTGAACTTGACATGAATCGGTACTCTGCCCTAGAAATTAAGTCTAGATTCACTCTTCTTTTTAAGGATTGGGCTATTTTTTTCTACGCCATCGGCCTCAAGAAATGTAGAACCCTATTGCATGCAAGGAGCTATGTGGGATGCCTTGATCATCATTTCTAGATTCCATCAGTGGCCCCTGGTGCAAACTTACTGTCGAGAGGAAACGATCGAAGTTACTGAATCAAGCCTCTCTGTACGCTGAGTCGGTCACTGCATATACTTCTTGCGACATAAATGGCACAAGCCACGTAGGATGTGTTCTCTTGCACAAGAAAATTTCTGCAATACATAGACTAGGGTGACTAAGACATGAGGCATCTAGTTGGCATGGGAATTTCATGAAGAACTTATGAAGAAAAACATAGCCACAAACTAAAAACATTAATCATGAAGGTTGGATTGATTCGGTGCAAGAATGCAATGCATCCTTATTATGTAGATTGTTCGGCCATCGCTCGGTGTGTCATATGCTAAAAGAGCTAAGACCTCCACCACATAATACATATGAATCTCAGTTTGTCCAATTTATGAATTGCAGGAAAGATTGTTCAAATGTTACAAGATAGGAAATTTCATGTGAATTATTTGATAAAATTATCCAAACATCTAAGCAAGGTACTCTTGTAATAAAAAAAGGTCTAGAATAAATTCCTTGTAATATGTAGGACAGTCACCTAGAGGTATGTTACAAAAACGCATTGAGGACTAGAGAGTTCTAGAAATTGTTTGCATAATTTAGAGTATCAATAATAATGATATTCCTTCTCTGAATGGAGTGAATGTTGATTCATTGTAATAGCCACCAGGGTCTATTTTAGCCTCCCATGGAATTATATCAATCTGTCGACTGGAACTCATCCAGGGTGCACAATTGATCCCCCAAGTCAACAAGCTATGATGGTTTGGGAGGACCAGTTTAAATTGCTCTGTAACTAGGACAAGAATTTGAGGTTTCATGAATTAAATATGAAAAATAAATTATATGTAAAGTAAAAAACTTAACACTAAAGATTTAAATGCTTTGGAAGAGAACCTAGATGCATTATTTGAGTATTGAAAATTTACACAGGTGATAGAAATTTCTTTTATCGAGAAACTTTATAAATTTAACAATCTATGTAAACCTGTTGTATTCCACCTACACACCCTTCTGCCAGTCATTAACATTATTTCAATTCCACATTGAATTAATTTTCACAAAGGCCCCGAAGTGCCCATTATAAGTTCCTTGTGAACGGGTGTGAATATGCCTATAAGTAAAGTACCCATCCACATTTTCTAATTGAATTTCAAAATGCTGAAGTGAAAAATATTAATAGAAACAACGAGGAAATGCCAATAACAGAAGAAGCCCTAAATGTAATTAATTAATTCGATTTTGAATTAATTAAATATCAATCTTATGGGAGTTATAATATCAAATGTATTTAAGTAATTTTCTTATTAAATTAATTAAATAATACAATTATAATGCATGACTCAAGTTTAGTCAATTTATAGTAGATGATGGGTTTGAAATAGGTCAAGTAGTTTAGTAACTACTTTTTGGATCATAGTGCCTATAAAAGGATTCATTATAATTGTAAAGGGGTTCCTATCTCATATTTCTCATTCCCAAACTCTTTTGGGGAGCTCTTTTATCCTATTATATGTTGTTGGATTAGGCTACTATAACGTTGTGTGCACAAACTTTTCCTTCAAACAATACAAGGGTAAGTGCACCAAGTTTGTAACACCTTGAAAAAAATGTTATATTTCTCTTTGCATTACAAGCATTGGCCTGCTTGTTTTCTTAAATGAGGTGTGTTTCCTTGATGGTTGAAAATCATGCTTTTTATGGATGAATCATCTGTGCTCTTGGATTCATTAGACTGAAATGGCATGGCTATCAGGAATCCATTTTCACTTCTTGATGATAAGCTGCAATTAAATTTTTAGAGTTGCAAAATATCTGCTTTGACTGACCGTCCTTGGAATCAATAACAGTGATCCAAGGAAATGGTTTTAAATCTTCTTATCTAACTGAATGAAAAAAAAAATGCCATTCATTAAGAGACTAACATACTAAACTTGTGTTTGTTGCAAATTCTTTTATTATCTTGAAATTAACATGACTACTTTTGTTGTGTGTTGTGCTCGGCTCTTCTTGATTGACCTTTTTCAGGGCGCTTAATGGCATTAATGGAAAGGGCAACCTACTTTGGGATTCAAAAGAAAGAGAGTGTTTAATGTGTCCTATATCTAATAAGGTCTATCCTAATGGGATTTAAGACATAGGTAAATTTGCCTAACTCTTTCTATGCCACTCTACATGGGATGGCATCCTAGCCTAAGTTGTTAACACTAAGTTAGTATTGTGGGGAAAATAACCTAAGGGATACTTAAGTATATGCTAACCTATTGCCTATACTATTTGGTTAAAAACTCAGACCTTGTTATCCCCGTCGTTTTTTTGAGTCACACGAAACGACGGATAACCCCTACAAAAATTTGAAGTGATTTTTGCATTATGACTCTTTAGAGAACATCGGGTTTTCGGGGTGTTTACTAACAAGCTTGACTAAGTTTTACATGCTTTAGTTCTTATGACCTCCGAAACCCAAAACCCGCCTTGCAGAGAGAAAATCCTTCGTAAATCAGGTGTTCGGGAAATTCAACTCATCGGAACATACTGAGTTAAAACATGCTTTGTGTCGAGTGACTTTCCGAAACCGAACCACCTTGTGTTAAGACAATCCTTTGTATTCGTGTTTTCGGAACTCTAAAGCATCGGGACATTCATGTTACAAAACATGTTTATGCGACATGTTACTCTGAATTCCCGAAGTCCGCTCAATCCTTGTAATCGGGGTTTAGGAAAGTTTCAATGCATCGGAGAACATTCTGATTCAAAACATGGTTTTGTGTCCATGTTTCCGAAAGCAGAAAACACGAAAATGCACTAATTTCCTCGTGTCAGTGTTTTCGGACTCCTTCAAATGCTGACGTGGCATCATTGCCGAGTGGTCGGTTGAGTTGAGTTGGCACTTCCGAGACTGAAGTGTATGTATTACTGATTTTCTTATAATACGTGGAGTTCCACGTCATTTCTTCCAGTCATTAATTTTTAGTTCGTGGATTTTCGCCAGCTCTTCCGCTCCAAAAACCCGCAAACTCGCGGTATCAGGACTGGATCGTTGTTCGATTTTTACATGTCTCGAATTGAAGGTATTTTTCGTTCCTTCTTTATCTGATTTTCTGGATCGAACTGAGTGTATTTTCTTTCCAATTTCTTGCCAGTTGTTGAGGGTTTTTCTTCCTTCTCATTCTGTGTTGTTTAGAAAGGGTTTTGGGTTTTAGGGTTTATTTTCTTTTTGAGATCTCGATTGGTGTTGTTCTTTCCAAATTCCAATTTACTTGATGATGTATGGAATATGAATAACAAAAAGAAAGCCGAAGTGTTGTTGTAGTAGAAATTCACAGGAAAAGACTCTGTGTTTTGTTTCCCGGATTTTTTAAAGGTGTGTTGCAGATTCAAAAGTCCGTTGATCCCAGAACATGGAAGCTCGAAAGTCCCTTTTCTTGTGAAGGGGTTTCTACCATTCACCGACATAACATTAAGGCGGGCATCTCCTAAGTTAGTCAAGACAAGTGGGTGCGGGTTTCTTGTTTCCGCCATTGAAAGCAAGTGTCGGGTTTCGCCAAGATCCGAATATCAGCCGTCGGAGTCTCAAAGTTTTCTGATATCTCATTTGCATGTCGGGTTTCGGCTCTTCTTCGACGCATTCATTCAATCAGGTTTTAAGTGTGCACAGCATCCTGGAATTCGAGCTTCTCATTCCAATGATTCTTCATGCGGATCCCTGAGTTCATCACAGGAAGAAGGCCGAAAAATCTAGCACGGATGAAAATACAAATTAAGAAACCAGAATCCCGTCATATATCGACTCTGTAATTATGTGATCTCAGGGATACTGAAATGGGCAACATAGATATGGACGATTTGAATAGGGGGAAGAGAAGGAGTTCTTCTCAAACCACAGGGATGGTTGGGCTTTGCTAACAGGGCTGGCCCTTTACAGCAGGCTTCCCCAGGTATGCCCAATGTCAGAGTTTTTTGGCGTGTGCAATCCAGCTACGACTCAGCTTCTCAATTCAGTAAGGAATCATGTGGTGAAGTAGTAGTATCAAACTAGATGGAGCTTATTGATTGCTCTCCTGAAACTACCAAAATTGAAGGAGTATGGGGCACCTAGAATCAAGTCGGTCAAGAAGGCCTGGGACAGTAACCAGAAAAATTGCCATTGGGGATGTCATAAGAAGTTCTTGGTCAAGGCAAAACCAGTAATATCTAGATTTCCAAAACTATCCTACTGATCGGATTTCATCAAGAAATCAATGACATTATCCCCTGCTGAGCCGGGTTTTTGGCTTGCCGGAATCAATTTTCTTTCATGGATGGCATGTTACCAATTTATGGTCACATCAAGAGAACAAGATAAGGATTGAATGGGGGACCCTTATCAGTGATGAAATTGATTCCCAGATGATGACGGTCCTGTCGACCGGAAAGTTTTATATGTTCTCATATGTGGCCTATGCAGCAGCTGGGAATGAGGAGCTATCCTGGACTGGATAATAAAGGAAGCAGAACGAAAAACCTAGTCTATAAGTTATCCTCAAATAACAAAGAAGGGGTCCAGGATCATTTTAGGAGGGTAAATGACGCCTTTTACGAGAACATCTGCCAAGCTGAACCCCAGGGCTAAGAAAAGACAAGGGTATCAGACGAAGCTTTGGACTGAGGGTATAGAAATGGGGATGTTATCTTCTTACAGTTCAAGAAATTTACTTACTTTCGAACGGTCATTGTACTCAGGCGAGCCTTTCCGTTGCCTCGCTATCCAGGGGATAGATTGATATTGCTAGGAATTGGTCAGACAGCTATTGGATTTTCACAAATTCCAACAGAGCAAGCATAAGGCAAGCAGCTATCCTTCCCAAGTTCTATTGGGAGATATAATTGCCAACAGTGGCAAAGGCCAAAAAGTTTGAATGTGAAACTCCAGGAGACATTAAAGAAAGAAGCATATGAAGTCTAGGGTGGTTTTTACAGCCGAGGAGGTACTTAGAACCTATGGCAGCCCGACATCTGCAAAGGACGAATTGAGGGGAGGATATCGGGGATCTGCGTAACGAAGTTACAGTTCGAAGAAAAGATAATAGTAGGGTTAACTATTATGAGATTCAGACGCTAGAGATTTCTTTTGCCAGGATGGACAATTGACAATGAAAAGTGGGGGGGTTGGATATGTCCTTAATGGACTTCATGAAGATCGATACATTTTCCCGGCCTTATTGATTGGTCGGCCAGCGCAAAAGCCTCTATCACCGATAGGTAAGCCCTAATTCTGTCTCATACAAAGAAATGGCTCTCTCTTGGGGGTGATTTTAAGGTGACAAGTTTCCAAAATTGGCGCTTCTGAGGCGCGGGCCCTCCAAAAAGAAGAAGGACAAAGAATATTCTGGGGGTCTATAAAATCGGATTCCCAAGAAGAAGAAAGAAAGACAAATCTCTTCAATTATCTCTCCAGCTCAAAACGGTGTTGTTGCCAGAAGCCACCAAATCCACCAGAAATAGGGAGATTAATTTAGAAGAAGGAGAAGCAAGCTCTTGACGTCACCATTTTCTGATTGCTAAACTGGAGACGACCTTTATCTCTTGCATTCAAGGCGTTGGAAACTGATCGTGCCTCCCACTCAACAAACCACTTAAGCCTCCATCATCCCCATCCAATCTGAAGTATGACCAATAATTGTCTCCGGGCTTACCCCTCTCTCTCTTTATGCTGGGAACCCCAATGAAATCACAACACTCCCCCACAACCTGTGCCCTATCATTGCACATACTAACCCCGTTGGTATTGTTCCCCCTCCAATAGTAGAATCTGCTCCCCTTGGAGAGTAGAATACCAGTTTTACTAAACATTGGCAGTTTTCCTCTGATACACCACACTGGCTACTCGAACAAACTCCGGAGGAAGAGGGCAAGTGATTGTACCCGACCAGCCTTTGATTTCAGCTCAATCAAGGATTTCTACTGCGAGATCAGCCAAGAAGCCGAAACCCAAACGTTGTTTCAAGGGTTGTGGTAGATGCTTCAGGAGATAAGTTTCACAGAGTGCCACTCCCTCAGCTGACAAAAACTAGAGATGATGGAACAACTGACTGATTACCAGGTAACCAGGGTTTGTGTCTCTGGGGAAGAGGTAACAGCAGAAGGAGCGCACAAGATGCACGGGAAGAAAGATGAAGGAACCGGCGAGAAAAAGATGCAGGGGAGGAACAGAAAAGAATTGACAGAAAAAAGCAGGAAGTCTTTAGTCGTCTAGTTCCGTCCGGATGAGACTAGATCTAAAGAAGAAGACCTAGAAAGAGAAAAGAGAAGAATAAGAATGAAGAGAGATTCTGGGTTGAGAAAGAAGAAGGAAACGAGAAAGAAATGAGCTGAAGGAAAAAGGGAGCATGTTGACAGAGGTTTTTGATCAAACTCTCAAAACCTTGAATCCAACCCACCTTCTTCCGGTAGTGTATGGGTTTCGCTTCTGCTTCGCCGGATTTGATTTCTATCGTGCCATCCGATGAGAAGATTTGCCAAAAAAGGAAAGAGTCGTTGATGAATGGATCCAAAAGGTGCTCAACAAGGGAAGGAAGGTTTTTAAATTCTAGACTGCGTGAACAAGTTATCAAGGCCTTGGCAGAGATTCAGAAGGAGCGAGAGAAGATGCGATGAGGGGAATTGACTGAAGAACTTGGACAGCTTTGATTGACTTGTGAAGCTCTCCAAGTGCTAAAGCAAATACCAGCACATCTCTTGGTAGAAGGGAAGGGTTCTTCCAATACAAATAAACACTTTCAGCCTGTCAAGGCCATCAAGTTCAGAGTGTAAAAGATTCTCAACGAAGCCTGCCAGCAAGTTGAGAGAATCAGGATAAATTGATCGGATGGGGAAAGTGATCTGAAGAAGAATGCACTAAAGATTTGTCAACAGGTGTCAGTTGGGAAACTCAAGTGCCCTATCAGAAGATGATCTCTTCAAACAAGTTGTTCAAGAGACTGGTGTTCAGCATGAACCTGTTAGATGGATTCGACCGTGAAGTATTGGGGGTAGTTTGTGAGGAGTTGGAACAATGTGGAGGCCTTAAGAAAGAAAGAAAAAAGCTCCAGGCAAAAGATTTTGTTGAAAAGCTTCCCGGGCAGTGCAGTGTGATATAATGAAGACCTGCGAAATGTGGAATGATCATTCCACTGCACCTGAGGGGAAATGAATTGCAAGGCCATTATTCGGAAAGTTCCAGGAGTCGGAACAAAACAGTCTCAGTTGGCGGGAGGAAGCAGAAAGAAAGAAGAAGAATCAAAAGATGATGACTCGGATTAAGTTCCAATGTCCCATGACATTTTTATTTTTAGAATGACATATTCTTTTATTTCCATGTTGTCATTATTTTTTTTTTTTTAATTCATACTTTGACCCAATGAATCTCCTGCGGTGAGAATCTGCCAAAGCGAACCCTAGTTAGCATGCTTACTCTATTTCAGGATCTGTCCTATTTTATCCTAGCTTCTTTTGTGAGTAAATAAGGGTGTTGTGAATTCTAAAGGGTCGAGGAATTTTGAAGCATTAAGAGGCTATTAGAAGGAGAAAAACTTTGTGTTTTTCTTCAATCATTTTGAAGAATAGAAGTTGATGTGTTTTGCAGACTTTGTGTGTGAAATAGATCTTTCTTTAAGACAGTTGTTCTTATGTCATGATCTTGAAGCTATTCTTTGCATAGAATCTCAGTTTGTTTCTAATTATCTCGACGCGTAATCTGTGATCTAAAACTAGTATGATTATGTCCGTGCTCTGTGTGTACTCGAAAGAACATACGTTTCTGCCCCATTTATTTTCTTTACCTGCTTCTTTCACTTGTAACAGTTTCTAACCTATTTCACTTACGAAAGGCAATATCCTTGAATCGTGTGAATGTGGATTTCGGGATTTCATCCCAACCCCCAATGGTAGATAGGGAATATTGTATATAAGTATGGACTGTGTTTAGTAGATCAGCAATAAACAGGCAGCCTCACCCTGTCTTTGAGGAGGTAGGTATCGGTGTGCCTCTTTCCCAACCCTATGCCTCCCAATTTATCCCCTCTTGCGCGCCCATCTATGTTTAATAATCCAATTTGTTTAATGTAATGTGGTTGAACCTCATATTTTGGTTTGACAAAAATATCCAAACCAATAGTTTTTGGCGACTCCGCTGGGGAAATTACGGATCAATAGTATAAAGCTTACCTCTCGGTGTCTGGTGACTACATATGTGCTTATTTTTAAATCTCCTTTCAGTTCAAGCTGGCAGGAGGATCTTTCACTCGGTTATTGCCAGCTCAAGGTGAAAAATTGATCCACCTCTTCGAGTCGACTATTTTGATGTGGTGGAGTTTGTTTGCAGTTTTTGCAGTAGCATAATGTCAGCCCTTTCTCCCAACAGCGTTGTCTCTACAGAGCCAGAAAGTTCTCACCTGTTCGGAGAACTCGGATCCCTGGGTTAAAAAAGGGAAGATCTGAACTTGTAAGTGACACTACCTCTGCTTGATACCCGGATCCTGTACGCACTTTTTCAGAAGGAGCGGTACTTTCAACCGTGCCTGGGGGTACAGTCATTGTCCTTTACTTGGACTCCTCATTGCATGAGTTACCACGTGGATCACGTAAAAACATTCCCAAGTTCAATGGGATGGGAAGCGCAACATCCTGATGAGCATATTGCGTCTTTCTTTGTTGCATGCGGTGTCTTGGAGTAGACCATGAGGATGCTCTGTTCGGACTCTTCGTGAAACATTGCAGGGGGAGTAGCAGATGAAATTGGTTTTTATCACCTCCCGAATGCATGCATTCCAAATTGGGCCTACCATGCGGACCAAGTTTGAGGCACGTTTCAAACCAGCAAAGATTCTTCATGCATTGTTAGCTCAGCTTACTATAGGAAGAAGGAACACATGAACCTAGGTGGGATTCGTGGCTAAGTTCAAGAAGCTGAGCCAGAAAATTCCAGAATAGCTGTACAAACTCTGGAAAACCCAAAATGCTTTTTCATCAATGCTCAACCTCCTGATATAAGCTTTTTATTACGAAGGTCGGTTATCCCAGATTATGGTACTGCTCAGTCAACGGTACTGAAATAGAGGATGACTCATTCTTAGCTGGAAGGATAAGAAAGATATACCCAAATAAAAAAATCAGGTTCTTCTCAAGGTAATACTGACCTATGTTTCAAAAAATGGCTAATGAGTGATTGTTTAAAGAGCAAGTGGTCTCAGCAGGTGCGCAATGTTCATACGGGCATATCCCTATGCAGGAATTAATAAAAATGTGCAACTGACCGAGATAGCCACGAGTTAGCTCCTGCTCAACCGAGATTAGCAATTGAAGCTCCGCATGTTAATGCAGCAGTGGAAATAATTGAAGAAGTGATGACCCAGAAGAGGAAGAACAAAGATTACCGTGAGGATTTCGAAGCTTCAGGATATGCTGATGAGGTTATGATGAGTCAGTGGCGACTCTAGCATTGGGTATTTGCAATATATGAAGATGAATGTGAGCCAGATGGTCAATCTGTGCTGTGTTCACTCGGTCCAATCTCAGGTTCCAGCAAGACTCTGGAAAATACAAGGAGAAGAATAAGGGAACTCCTGTATTCCATAGTCAAAAGGGGTACCCCTTTTCGCGCAAACTGAAAAGAAGAGTACTAAAAAGGACAGCTGTCCCTTATTCTCCTTATCCGAAGGTCAGTGACCCAGCACAAGCTCATGATAATTAGAACTGAGCCTACTATCATTCCCTTCTTACACTGCTTCGATATTATTGATCATGCAAAGAGAACCAAAATTGCAATGTCAGAAGCAGGAATACCTTCAGTCGAATCCCGAACCATTTGAACGGCTGGCCTAAGTTCATCAGAAGTAAAGCAGCGTTCTGTCCACCTGTTAAAGGTCTCCTTCAAATCCTACTCAACCCACACCTCAGAATAATCAGACCTCTGCTCTTCCTCAGGAAATATTGAACCATTTATGTGTTCTCTACTAATAAATGGGTTTAACTCAGTAATTGCATAATTGACTCAGGGGCCTCTTGATAATGTATGCCGCAAAAGTGGCCCATGCCTGGGGCTACTTGACTAAGTCATAGGACGGTGCTATCCCATGGACAACTAAACAAGTCCCTCTGATTGTCAAATCAAGGACGCACAGTTGCATTTGTTGCCTTCCCGAGAAGAGAGTGTAAAAATGACTATTCTGTAGCTGATATCCCGGCGGCTTATGGTATTCTCTTGGGTAGAGGATGTTGTAAAGA
>JAHRHJ020002227.1:0-13707 GCA_019776745.2 Taxus chinensis
TTTTTGAGGCTCTTAAAGAAGGTTGTTTCCACCCCCATTTCATGTTATGATAGTTTAGTTACACAGATTCACCTTTCCATATTCCTGATGACGAGGATTGTTCTTCTAGTTTTGATGATGTGAGTATTGATGAGAATAGATCTCCTCCCTCTCATAACCACCATTCAAATAATGTTGAATCTCCTCTTGACTTTACCATCATTGGAGATCCATTAGACACCAGGAAGACATGTTCATAGTTCCATGGTGTTCCACCTAATTTCATTACATTTGCTTCTGATCCACAGTCATTGCGTGAGGCATGTTCTACTCCTACTTCTTGTGTTGGTGATACATTCATGTTATACATTACTCTTCTCTTCGTCAAGAAACCCTTTTGGGATGAGTTTTCTACCAGACCTCATATGTTTGTTTGCAGATTATACCTATGTTAAATAATATATGGATATGCTATTTCATTTTCATATCCATCACACATTTGTAATTTGGAGTATGCCTACATATGCATTGATGGCAGCTCCCCTACGAGGATATCAGTCACTTCAACTATTTTGGATATTATCATTATCCACCTATAATTCCCACTCATTTACACCTGGCTAGTGAAGTCTATGTCCCATTTATCACACATGGCTAGTTGGTATGTGATCTCATCTCGCCAAATGCTTGAACAATTACAGGTGACGTTTAAGGAATTCATTGAGCTTAGGGGTTGTTTAGTGTATTTCGGTCGTTTTTTCACGAGTGTATCAACTAAATCATATACAGTTACATCCTTGAGTTTTTGTTTTTGTTCTTTTTTACATTGATAGGATATTATTATTATTATTATTATTATTATTATTATCGTCTTTGTGTATATAATATTTAAATTATAAATATAATACAATATTATTTAAACTAACAAAATAAAATAAATAAACTTATAAATAAATTAAACAAAAAATTAACAAAAAAAAAACAAAAACAACGCTTGGAAATTTACAAATTTAAAGTAAAAAAAATAAAATAGAAAAAATAAAATAAAAATAAAAAAGAGAAATGGATTTTAGCAGTGGAGTGATGATGGTGGAAGGAGGAGACATGGGGGAGGAGTTTGAAAGAGGATACGGGCATCCATCATCCCAACGAGAGGTTTTTACCAGATGTTGCAGGTGCTAAGTATTAGGAGGCATGAATGCAAGTGTGGAAGAAAAGACAATGCACGTGAATTGTTTTGCAAATGCCTGAAAGAAATATGGTTTCATTGGACACCATGGTTGCATGTAATACACAAAGTGGATTTGTTGAAAAGAATTTAGAAACTTACTAGCAAATGTAATGAGCAAGCGTAAAGAAAAACTCCATAACCTTAGCCTGTGCCACAATGGGAGATTCAGAATAGGGTTTGAACGTCTACCAAAGCATTAAGGATAGAAGGAATTTTGCTAAATTTTGTAGATTACAGGTACTCTACTGGACAAGTTTACAACCTGATTAGTTTACATTTTCCAACATCCTCCCAAGCCGCGCCAAATAGAATTTTTGAAAATGATTGTTGACATCTTCCGAAGCATTGTAGAGAGGATTTTCATTATATATTTTAGTTGCTAGTGCCCTAGTAGATGTATACGTAAAATGTGGAAGCATGTGAGATGTTTAAAAATTTCTGAAAGAAATGTGGTCTATGGACTGCAATGATTTCAGGATGTGCAAAAAAATGAGTTTGTTTAAAAACTTGTAAGCAATACAATTGACATGTGTAAATCCTGGCTCCACAACCTTTGACCAACACCTTCCCTAACTGGTTGGGCACATAATGTTGTTATATTGAGATTGGCAGTGATTAGTATTAGAATAGTATGTTTTTTTTACTTCAGCATTGAAATGTGGGAGCACGCGCTAGGCATGTGAACTATTTGACTAAATGCCTTGTGAGGAGTACATGTTTGTTGTAAGCGCCTTTTCTTAATTTACCCTTTCCAGTATAGTTCAAACATGTGGAATTTGTAAGGATGAATTTTCCTATTTCTAGTGTGTTTGTGCACCTAGTTTTCACAAAAGTGTGGCTCTGTGTGTGTCAAAAATGCCTTACAAAAATGAAGTTTCAATCCTTTTAACTACGTCTCCATCGAATCTCTGGAATAGGGTATGAGAATATGTCAAATACATAGAGGATAGAGGATCTTTTTCAAATGTTGTAGTTGTAAAAAGCCTTGGAATACATGAATGAAAACATAAAAGCATAGGAAATTCGTGAACTGTTTGACAAAATTCCGAGAAGAAATGTGGTCTCATCGAATGTAATGGTTAAAACATATGCAAAAAATAGGTGTGGATATCCTTTCCTCTCGTACTAAAATACATACTTCATCGTTCCTTGATTTTGTATTTCAATATGTTCGATTAATAGAAAATTCAAGTGGAATGAACGATACAACTTTACCCTGCCCGATTTTTTTTTAAAACATAAAAAAAATTGACCTCGAAAACCGCATGCATGGAGCGAGAGACTAAACTATTTTACCAACCGAAACCTCTAACATGATCCATGTCGACCTAGAACACTTTGAATGGCCTTACAAACATGATGACCTCAATTTTATGCCTTAAAGAGACAATATTTGAATCCCTTTTAGAATTTTAGTCACTTGTGGCAATGTTTCCATTTTAAGAAAACATGATCGCTTTTAGCTTATGGTTTCCACTTCGTTTGGGTGGAAATTAAAACCACCACCACTTAACTCTAGAATTCCAATAGGAGAATTGAAAGCAACTTTTAATTCTACAAAAATGTTTTCAGGAGTTAGTTTTGCAAGTGGGTTTCAGATCCCACTGGTCATTTTGCAACAAGATTTTTTGATGCATTTACGATAATCATCCTCGGAGTTGCCTTTGTAACTTAAGCCTTGCTTGTATTAATTGAATTCCATTAAATATGATGAGTTCTTTGTATATAGGGTAGTAAGTACGAATCAATAAAGTTAGTGCCGGAACTTAAAATGAGTGTTTACAGGACCCCGTTTGTAAGTAGTTATCCTTTTAAGTCAATTTTGCAAACAACTTTAGTTGGAAAATCCTTCTAAGGCTCCCGTTTGACAAGTAACTACTCATGAAACCTTTTACATATCATCACAATACTGTGTATATTATTGTTTAAATAATTACTTTGTATGAATGTATTTTTAAATTTATGACATTTTCTCTATCCTCTTTCTTCTCTCTCTATAAATAACTATGAAATTATGGTTGGTCTTGAAAATGTAAATAGACTAAAAATTTAGATGGATTTGAAATTAAATGAAAATGGATACGAAATGTAAATTTTTACGATATTGTGAATAGAAAAAGAAATGTCTCTTAGCATTTCTCTTTTCCTTACCCTCTCTCTAGAATTGAAAAAGAAAAAAGGTAATTCAATTTTTGAATAAACGATATCTCTCTCTCTTTGTATCTCTCTCTCCCTTAGTGGAAGTATTGGCACCATTTCACCTTAACAATCCATTTTATGGCTTGGAGGTATCATACTTTTCCTTTCTAATATTGGTTGGCATCATCATCTCCTTGTTTTGGAGATACATGTGAAGTGATGCATGTCGTGTTTTGGTTCAAGCCTTGTGTTATTGTTTTTAGGCCCAAGTGATAATGTAAGTGTTATTGATAATTTAAAAAATTATTCACTTTTTAGTCGTGTTACTATTGTGGGTGTTACATTTGACATCAGAGAAGAGGTTTATAGTCTCAAACCTCTAGTATGTATTTGTGATGTGGTTATTGTTTATGAGATGGACACATTATGTTATGTCATGTTTCATTGTTCGCAACTGGTGTCATGGTGTTATGTATGTTCCTATAGTGGTAATAACCACTTGGTGTAGATTTGTGAGTTATCGAAGTGTTTATGACGAGAATAAATTTTGTGAATTCAACTTATAGTGTGCATGTTCTATAAATCCATTTCATGCTAACTATGTTTTGTTGTGAAACTTGGATGTGTTGTAAGATCATTTTACCCCATTGTTTCATGTGTACCACCCATCTGTATATAAGAAAATGTACCACCTAATGGAATATGTATGTGTAGTAATGGTATACCACCTATATTGTACTTATATTGATTTATAATATGTAGTAATGTGTTTTCCTCATGAATTAGGACATATGATGATCTTTTAACCCCTATTATAACATACATATAGCATTAGTGCATTATGTGGAAAGTGTATATTGCTATGTAAATTGTGATTAATTGTAATGTGCATCACCCCTTTACATGGTATCTATGCATATCATGTTGTGTTGTAATGTTATGTCAATGATGTGTAGTGTGTGGTGTTGTGTTCCTGTTAACGTGCAAAATTAGTACAAATTCTTTGAAAATCTCCCATATTTATGCATTTGACATTCCCACTATGTCAAAAATATTTCCATTTTTGTTGCACAACATTTTCAACTACAACCATGTCTCTTTGTTCCATGAAATTTCAAGTTCCACATAACATTGCATTTGGAAATCCATGGGACACTGTGTTAGCGTCTCATGGATTCTAACCTTAATCATTCCATTACATATTTATCTTTCTTTGTAGACCTGTATGAAATATTTATTTTACATTGTGGCCTATCCTGAGCAGAACCCATGTTTTTTTTCACCGTGAAGCACTAACTATCTTCACCATTGTTATAAAATACTAAAACTTCTTTGTTTCATGAATCTTATAGGTAAAATCTGTGGAACACTAACTTTTACAACCATCCTTCCACGACTTCCTTCCCTAGAAAATTTCATACTTGTAAATGCAATTATCCAAATCAAATGTTCAAAATACATTAAGGCTTTTGATGCACATTTTATTATGCCACAAAACTACAATTTCATATTGAAATTCTTTAGGTCTTCAATAATGTAGCCGCTTGAGTTTGGAACTCTAACGAGCTGTGTAAAATAACATAGGGGTGCTAATTTCGACAACAATTACCTTACATTATATACCCTAGTGGGTAATATCAAAGTGTACGTGAGGAGTGAGGAGGTGTCAATCAAACATATGTCATGCAGAATAACACAGTGCACAAAGATTAACGTGGGAAACCCTTTTGGGAGAAAACCCACCAAAACCATTGCTTATATTACACAAAGCAAGGACTTGCAAGAATATTACACATCCTACAAGATTTTTAGTTGAGCACCCACTCAACCTGTGAAGCACCCACTTCACAACTTCAAGCACCCACTCGAAGATTTTCTGAGCACTTGCACATCAAATTTAGCAAACACCCACTTGCAAGGAGCACCAACCCCTAATTTAATCAGCTACAACTGATATTTTGTAGGCACCTACCCACAAGGAGGCTACAACCCCCTAAAAATGCTAAGCTACAACTTAGACTTGATTTACATGAAAATTTTGATCATCTAGTTACAAAAATTTCTTGTACAATGGATTATGATCACCTTTCTGTATCTGTCTGTGTTCTTCTCTTCACTCTCTTTTGCTCATTTGATTCAATCCCTTTTCTCAATCAATCTACCACCTTGATGCTCTTTCATCTGATAAATCAATGTTTCATATTTGCTCTCCTCTTTCACCTCTCTTTTCTTTTGTCTTTTTCTCTTAGCTTGATTGCATTGAATTATCTCTTATTCAACTCTTCCTTAGCTTGAATACTTCTTTTCGTACTTGAGAACTACAACTCAAAATGGCTCCAAGTTCAAACTATATTCACAATCGACCCATTCTTTCACTTTGATTTGTGTTTCGTGTATCTTCTTGCTTGGTCACCTGAGAATTCAGACTATTAAATGCATACAACTAACTCCATATTTGTTTCTTCTATATTCGGCTTGATTACACCATTTTCCATGCATGTGCAAGAGCAATTTATTAGTTGTGCCTAAAAATAGATTTTCCCATCTTTTTATAATTTGCAACGTGACCCAGATGAGTGAGCCATTTTCTTCTTCAATATTTTATTTCTCCTTGAAACTCAGAATTCTCATAGAAAATTTCAACTATATTTCCCAAGGTCAATATGCTTTAAATGCTGGCAGCTGGAACAGTGGATTTTTTCGTTCTTCACGGAGATCAAGTCGTATACCTAGCCACAATCACCTGACAATCGAATCACCATCGATTTTGGAGAACCAAACTCTCACCTGTTCATGTTTGAATCAAATTGATTTCCTTCGACCCTTGTCCAGTCCATATTCTATCATTTCGTGGCTTTCCTTAGCTCCTCTGAACTTTCTTCTTTGTATCACGGCACTTTCCTTTGTTAGTGGACATTTCTCCTTACTTGGTGGATTTTTATTTATTTGCGGCTCTTCTATGCTTCTCGCGGCTTTCCCAATGTCTGTGGCCATCCTCCTTTTCCAATGCCTTTCCGTGGCTTTGTTCTTTGTATGCAACTCTATTCTTTTACTTGTGCAGATTTTATAGTTCTTCCACGGTTTCACAGTTCTTCACTCTTTATCTTTTCTCTTTTACTCTGGATTTTCCTTATACTTCATACTCTTCCTTTACATCTGCGGCTTCACCTATCTCACTCATGGCTCATCTTTGCTCCATTTAGCTTTGTGATTCATTCCTTTATGTGCAGCAACTCACTTACCTTTGGCTTCTTCTAGAGCATTTCCACGGCTTCATGCAAACTTTGGCGGCTATCTTCAAGACTTTGGTGGCTATCTCTTTATGTCAGAGGTTTGTACAAAAAATGATTAAGTCCCTTAGAAATTATCCTTAATCATCTCTAAGCCTTTGTGAGCTGACACTACCAATCAACCTTCATCTTTTCAGCTTGCTCACTTTACGAATTTGACTCCTTTTTCCATCAACACAACTTCACATCAGCTAGTCCATCTTGACATCAATGAAAACACATATGACACATGAAAAAGGTCCAACAATCTCCCCCTTTTTCATTGATGGCAACAACATTCCATGCCTACCACAGAAACCAATTACTCCTTTTGATGGAAAAATACTTGCATACCTGATATCTGTTTTCATCTTTACTCCTCTGTGTATATGACTTGGCTGGTTCCATCATCTCTCCCCTTATATATCACAACATTTATCCCCCCTTTGAATGTAACAGGATGGTTTCTCATATCCATTTTTCTCTCCTTTATCTATATTACTACAACACTTCAATTTCTCTCACCCTTTTTATTTTATTCATTTGGTTTATGAATTTCATCAACTTATCTGCCCCTATGAAAACAATGACAAAGGGCCAACTGGGCCGCATATAGCTAGATACAAAATTTTCTTACCTCAAGAAGCTCCCCCTAGGCTTATGCTTCTGATCCATATATCCTGGTGTGTCCGCAGAAATGCTCCCCCTGAGCTGATGCATACTTTGACGAATTTGATCCAGTATACTAACTCCCCCTTACTTTGGCACTGATTAGGAGCTGATAATTCATGAGAATGCTCCCTTTCCTTTTCTGCACACCTTCTAGTTGTTTGTGGGATCGGGAATGACCCCTAATTCATTCCTTAAGTGCTCAAATGTTTCTTTGGGTAGTGTCTTTGTCATTATATCTGCAATTTCCTCTTTAGTGCTCACATATTCTAGACTGATCTTCATGTCATTTAATTGTTCCCTCAAGAAGTGATATCTAATAGGGAATATGCTTGGTCTTTGAGTGGAACCTAGGTTCTTAGAGACACTTATTGCACTTGTACTACCAGAAAATAAAGGAATTGGATTTCTATATTTTACCTTGTAATCTTCTAGTGTCTACTTCATATAGATAACTTAAGTACAACACATTCGTGGAACACTATGTACTCTGCTTCACATGTTGAGATTTCCATTGATGACTGCTTCTTGCTCAACCAGGATACTAAACAATTTCCAACAAAGAATGCTCTGCCACTTGTACTCTTCCTGTCATCAACACTTCCTGCCCAATCTGCATCTGTATATGCTTTTATGCTGAAATTCATTGCTCTTGGAGTACCATAATCCATATTCAATTGTGCCCATGAGATATCTCAAAATTATCTTGACCACCTTGAGGTGTGTTTCCCTTGGATATTCTTGAAATCTTCCAACAAGGTCTACCACCTGCATGATGTTTGGTCTTGATGTGGTGGAGTAGAGTAGACTTCCTATCATGGATCTGTACAATGTTTTGTCTACTTTTGGTGTGTCATCATCTCTTCTCATCTTGCATCCAACTTCCATTGGTGTCCCAATCGGTCTGCATTCTTCCATTCTGAATCTTTTCAGCATCTCCTTGATATACTTAGTTTGGGATATGAATATACCTTGATCTATAAACCTAGAAAGAATGAAATATCTCCAAGCATAGACATTTCAAATTTTCTTTCATCATATCAGAAAATTAATGTCATCTTATCATGGTCTCCACCAAATATGATATCATCTACATACACAATGACAATTAGCAGACATTCTCCTTCTTCCTTGATATAGAAATTATTGTCTGCAACATCTTTTCTGAATCCTTTCTCCATGAGGTATGAATCTAATCTGTTGTACCAAGATCTGGGAGCTTTTTTTAATCCATACAAATCTTTCTTCAACCTGCACACATAATCCTTATCTTCAGTTAGTGAAAATCCATCAGGTTGTTCAATATATACCTCTTCATTCAGAAAACCATTTAGGAAGGTTGATTTCACATCCATCTGGAATACTCTGATCTTCTTGTATGCCGCGTAAGCTAGGAACAGTCTTATTGCTTCCATTCTTTTCACCAATGCAAATGTCTCATCAAAATTTATTCCTTCCATTTGTGCATATCCTTTGCACACTAGCCTTGCCTTGTTTCTTGTCACTTCTCCTTTCTCATTCAGTTTGTTTCTGAATACCCATTTAGTTCGAATCACATTTTTGTTCCATGGTCTGGGTACCAATTCCCATGTCTCATTCTTTTCAATCTGATCCAGTTCTTCATTCATGACATCTACCCAATGTTGATCCTTGCTTGCTTCTGCAACATTCTTGGGTTCTATCATTGATAGGAGTGTTATGTCTTCATGGTTCTGCTACTCTCTTAGCCTTCTTCTTGTGAGAATGCCACCATCTTTGTTTCCAATGATCTGATTTGCAGGATGGTCCTTTTTGACTTTCTTGGAAGGTGCCTTAGTGTCTGGCCTTTCTTCCTCTTCATCTGCTTCTTCATGTGGACTATCCATTTCATCATCATCTTCTTGTTCTTCATGATTTTCTATGTGTTGGGTGCTAACTTTGGCATATTTTTTTCATCCACCTTCACATTTGTGCTTTCAATAATCTTCTACAACCGCTTAATGTAGCACTTGTAAGCCGCACTGACTGTTGAGTAACCAAGGAATATGCCTTCATCACATCTTGAGTCAATTTTTTCCAAATTGTCTTCATCTCTTTTGATATAGCATTTGCTTCCAAATACTCTTATGTGCTTTACATTTGCTGGTCTCTTCTTCCACAGTTCATAGGGAGTTTTGTCACTATTTATTCTTAGTTGAGCTCTATTCAAAATATAGACCGCGGTGTAAACTACTTCACTCCAATACCTTCTGAGAGTTTGGATTCATTTAGCATGGTTCTTTCCATTTCTTGCACAATCATGTTCTTCCTCTCAACAACCCCATTTTGCTGAGGTTTCCTTGTGGCTGAGAATTTTCTTCTAATTCCATGTTCTTCACAAAATTCATCAAACTCATTTGACCAGAATTCTCCACCTCTATCTGATCTTAGGCATTTGATATTTTTTTTTTTCTCATTCTCTACTAGTGCCTTGAATTTCTTGAATCTGTCTAAGGCTTCTGATTTTTTTTTAAACATGCTACCCATGTCATTCTAGTGTAATCATCTATTAACAACATAAAATATACCTCACCATTTATACCTTCAGTTCTGGTGGGGCCGCAGAGATCTGTATGAATCAACTCCACTGGTCTGGTTGTAGAATATTCTTTTGATTTGAATGATCTCCTTGTTTGTTTGCCATGTAAAAAATCCTTGCATAGAGTATCTACGGGTTTCACAATCTTTGGCATATGTTTGACACAACCTTTTGCACTCAATTTTACTAGATTTTCAAAACTCACATGCCCCAATCTACTGTGCCACAAAAATCTGTGATCAATCTTACTTGTGAAAGCATTTTTCATTGTTTATCTCATTGAGAACATACATGTTTTTCTTTTTCCGCTTGGATTGCACCTTTCTTTCTTGTCTTGCCATTGATAATATCACAACCCTTGTCATGGAATATAACATTATATCTACTTTTTCACATTTTAATTACACTCGGCATATTGTTTTTAAGACCTTCAACATATAAAAAAAAATCAGTTATGGTTTTTCCATTATCTAAAATCGGATTTCCTTTCCCAACTATGTTTGTTGAGTTGTTATCACCAAATCTCACAACACCTGATGCATTGTTAGACAAAGTAATGAACTTAATTTTTTCACCTATCATATGGCTTGAGCATCCGCTATCTAAATACCAAAATTTATATTTGTTTTGTACATGAAATGCAGTATGTACTATTTAGCATGACTCTTTTCTCTTGTTCTCATCTTTCTTTACAATGTATACCCACTTATTTTGCTTAGGTGGTTGTTTGTTTTTTGAAACCGCATGAGACTTCTTCTGATAATGGTGATGAACATCATTGTATCTCAATCTAATGTAAGATGGACCAAAGTTTCTTCTAAAGAATTTTCTACACTTAACATCCTTATGTCTAAAATAATTACATGAATAACATTAACCATAGAAAGAATGTGTGTACCTCATAACATATGTGATTCTGAGAGCAATAGTCTCTTCAAGGATTTTCTGAATTCTTTATTTATAGTAGAAGATGTGCTTAGAGTTGATGCAGTCTTGTTTCCTTCATTCTTTGCAGGTTCCTTTTTCTTACCTTCCTCCTTGAAACTAATTCCTGATTTATCATTTGTATCATGTTGGCCACTTAATATACCAATTAAAACATTTGAACTTTTCTCTAGCTTTTCATACACTGTCAGCTTTATTCTCATTTATCCCAACTCAGATTTTAGTTGCTCTAGTTCCGAGTTCAGTTTAATTCATTCATCTTTCTTTGATTTGTAAGATCTTTAAATGTTTTCCAGTTGAGTCTCAAGTTATTCGAGATCGTTAGCCTCTTCTTATTCTCTTAAGATTTGTCTTTTCTCAAAGATGCATATCTTCTCTTCATAATATTTCAAAGTAAATCTTAGCTTTTGATTTTTATTTCTACAAAGTTTCAGTTGTTCAAGAGCACATACAAGTCCAGCCTCAAGATTTACTTTATCTTCTTCTTTAGAGTCTTCAAATTCGACTGTATTCTTTCCTTTGGAGCTGCATTCTTAAGATGTATCCATGGCCATAAATAAATATTATGAATGATATTCTTCATTTTCAATTTCAGAGATGCTCGAGTTGCTTGAATCAAATTCACTAGATTATTCTCTTGAATAGAAATTATTCTTGTTTTTAAAGAATCTCTTCTTACTAATATTATTTTAATATCCAATGTCTCTCTTGCTTTGATTATGACTTTAATCTTAATGTTCAGACTAAGCTTCTCCATTTTATTTGGAAATTTGATAGCAAAGTGACCTACTTGTCCACATATGAAGCATTTAAAAGGGATTTTTCCTTTATACTTACCTGAACCTCTTTTCAATCTTCTTACAGACATTGCTTCAATATTTTCATCATGCAACTCATATTCTGAAGCTGATTCTTCTTCTTCTTCTCACTTGGACTGGGTTTCTTTCTTAACCTTGGATGATATTTCTTTCTTGGTAATCTTGGATTCGACAGTCCTCATTTCATATGCTAAAAGAGTTCTCTATAATTCATCCATAGTGTGAGTCTTCATATCTTTGGCTTCTTCTATAGTTGAAACTTTTGCATCATATTTTACAGTCACTGATCTCAAGATCTTTTGGACTATGAAAGATTCTAGTGTCTCACCTAATCCTCTAATCATATTAATGACTTCATATATTCTCTACATGTAGGCCACTATGATCTCATCATATTTCATTTTCAGATTCTCAAACTGAGCTCTATAGGTTTGCAACTTTGATATCTTGAATTTTTCATCTCCTTCATAAATACTCTATATTTTGGTCCATATCTCTTTTTCTATTGTGCAGTGCATGAATTTTACAAATTCTGTCTCAATCAGAATGCATAGTAAAACATTCATTGCTATTGAGTTGTATTCATATTATGCTTTATTCACTGAAGCATTGATAGGCATGGCTGGAGGATTGTATCCTTTCTCAATGCATTCCCAGATATCAAAACCAAGTGACATCAAATATATTTTCATTCTTATTCTCCAGAATGAAAAATTCATTCCAGGGAATAGAGGTTATCTTGATAGTGACAAAACTTTGTGTGCCTGATTTTCTGCCATGATTGTGAAAAGAGGATCTCCTTGAAGATGTTAAGCTTATGGAAGAAGGATTCAATCTGATACCAATTGTTAGAGATCACAAAAACTGAGAGGGGGGTGAATCAATACAGATTATAAATTTTTATGTTAATGGAAAATTTAAACAATTTAATGATGTGCAAATTTAAAACTATAATCAGTCAATCAAACATATGTCATGCAGAATAACACAGTGCACGAATAATAACTTGGGAAACCCTTTTAAGAGAAAAAACCACAAAAACCATTTCTTACATTAAAAAAGGAAGGAATTACAAGAATATTACACATCCTACAAGATTTTTAGTTGAGCACTCACTCAACCTCAAAGCACCCACTTCACAACTTCAAGCACCCACTCGAAGATCTTATGAGCACCCACTCAGCAAATTTAGCAAACACCCACTTGCAAGGAGCACCAACCCCTAATTTAATCAGTGACAACTGATCCTTTTTAGGAATCTACCCATAAGGAGGCTACAACCCCCTGAAAATGCTAAGCTACAACTTAGATTTGATTTATATGCAAATTTTTATCTAGTTACAAAATTTTCTTGTCAAATGGATTATGATCACCTTTCTGTATCAATCTGTGTTCTTTTTTTCACTCTCTTCTACTCATATGAATCAATCCCTTTTTCTCATTCAATCTTCCACCCTTATGCCATTTTCATTTGATAAATTAATGTTTCATAGGTCTTCTCTCCCCTCTTTTCTCCTCTCTCTTTCTTTGTTTCTCTTTCTCATCTTGATTGCATTGTATTATCTCTCTTAAACAAATCTTCCTTAGCTCGAATACTTCTTTTCTTACTTGAGAAACTTTTTCAAATGACTCCAAGTTCAAACTATATCATAAATTGACCCATTTATTTCCTTCAATTTGTGTGCCGTGTATCTTCCTTCTCTATCGCATAAGGATTCAAACTATTAAATGCATACTACTAAATCTAGATTTTTTTCTTCTATATTCAGCTTGATTACACTGTTTAACATACATTTGTAAGACCAATTTATTAGTTGTGCCTAAAAATAGATTTTCCCAGCTTTTTAGAATTTTGTTGAACCATACCTATATGAGCAAGCCCTTTTTCTTATCTATATTTTATTTCTCCTTGAAACTTAGATTCTCATAGAAAATTTCAATTATATTTCCCAAAGTCAATAGGCATTAAATGTTGGCAGAAAGAACACTAGTTTTATTTGTTCTTCATGAAGGTCAAGTTGTATACTTAGTCACAATCACCTGACAATCGAATCACCATCAATTTTAGAGAAGTGACTCTCACTTGTTCATGTTTGAATC
>JAHRHJ020002228.1:0-13706 GCA_019776745.2 Taxus chinensis
TGTGTACATTGTTTGATCATGTTTTCCCATATCTTGTAATGTTGTAGTGGCTGGCCACAAACCATGTTTAATATGGTATCCTTCTATTCTAAAAATCTAGATGGTCCTTCCTCTTTTGTGTGCATTTCTATGCTTCGTTGTGAGATAACATCCTTGTTTGAAGGAGATGATTAAATGGAAATTGTATGTGCTAGGTGGTAAGGAAAACCACCAATTTTATACTCCTTTTTATGGGAATGGACATTGTTTCTTGTTTTTGGATGTGGATTTTGTGTTGTTCCTATGAAAGCATATGTTTTCTGGATTTGGTGCTCTTACTATGTTTTACAGGAATTTGGTAATAGAATATTTCTTTTACAAATAAAAATCATATAGTTTATCTTGTATATTTTGGATCTTGATCTATTGGATAGTTTTTTGTTTTATGGGTGTGATGATGTGTGGTTACAAACTCATAACTATTTTATCTTTGAACATCTATTGGGCTATCTATTTTTTATTAGTATTTTAAATAACAGGACAAAAATTCGTGTCTTAGAACTAAAAAATAAGATTTTCCTCCTAGGTTGTCCATTTTAACATGTAAAATATATTGTGGCAAAACATTTGTGTGGCATGCCAAGAATGTATCTCAGTGGCTTGCACTCCTAAGTCTTATGTTCTACAAGAGTATCGATGCAACGAATAAGAGACACACATGAACTGACATATAATGGATATATTTAAAGGGGCTACAACAAGCACTAAGGTCACATATCCAGAGGGCAATAATCCATACACTAGGTCAACCTAGGGTTTCCAAGGCCTGCAGTCAATATAGAGGAGAGTACCCTTTTAGGATATCAGTAAATGGGTGAGAAGAGGTAAAGATCGATAATGGATAATGAAAACATGCACAATATGACTTAAATGTAAATAATAAAAAGCCAAGGAGTTGATCAAATAAGAACACTATGCTAACTAGTATCAATATAAATGTAACACTAAGCTATAAAATATAAATGGGGAAGGGAAATGAAATAATCTATACAAAATGAAAAAGAGAGTTAGAGAACTTACTTGTGGGGTGGTCATTGATGCATCTATCTCTCCATATAAGAAACACACCGAGATATAATCACTATTAGGTGGAGAAGGGGAACACCGTTCTTGTCCTAGACTCATTATAGATGACCCAATAGTGTAAGTAATCCAACTAAGAAGAAGAGTGTCCAATCTAATCCAAGAAAAGTGCAAGATGAACCAAGGGCTGAGCGAGCAGATGCGAAGTTGGTGTAAAAGAGCAGAGCACATGGAATTTCCAATGATTTGGGCTTCCTTCTTTCATGAATGTCAAGATCTAGTATGTATATATACAACGTCATCTCCTGTGGGTGATGGCATCGACTAGGGAAAAACATAACATTGACACCATCACCCATCGGAAATGGCATCGGATAAGGATGCTAAATTTCATGTAAAGTGAAAAAGAGGTGTAATAAATCATAAAAATGGGTGAACAAGGTGCCAAATGGTGAAATGAGAGCAAGGTGTTGGGAGTGCAATGTGTATGAGACATAAAGGGACAATAATGACTAATCGAAGGAAAACTAAGGTTGGGACCACATAGTGACATTCCTTCTTTGTATTGTCTCTAACCCATAATTATTACGTGAATAATCATACCTCATTCCTAGTAGGCCCCTTAGACACCCGCTCAAGAAATGGATGCATTAGTGACCCTTATCTGCATAAAAGAAATTGTTAGTAACAAGTATGAAATATGAAAAGTAAAAATTAGGTGTATACATATGCTTCAGTCATTGATCACCGCATGTCACAATAGCGAAACATGAGGTGGTTGATGGAATGAAACAATTCGTAACACCAATATCGAAAGTAGATACTGAAAATAACAACATAAAGGACTAGTTGAAATGAAATATACCCACTAATGCGTACCTGATAGTGTCAGTCATCCTGCCATGTGCGGGTGTAATAAATGTTGTAAGAACCCTGAAGAAGCAAAACTGAAAGGAAACACTAGAGGATCATAAGTAAAAAAAGACATAAATACCCTAACTAGGGGTCCATGGGATAGATGTCATGTCATAGTTTTGAGATGTCATATGGTGTCAAAATAGGCAAAAATAGAAAGATCGTTGAAAGTATGCGTGTAATATGTCAAAATGAACAGGTCAAGATTATTGTCAAGATGCAACAAATGACACATTTTATGGAATTTGGGAGAAAAAATAGAAATCATTGGAATTGTTAGGCTTAGCACGACCAAATTTGAATATAAATCTTGATTTTTATATAGTGAATTTGGTTTTTGTTTGCTTATTACTATTTTTGGAAATGAGAAAATTGAGCTCTAGAATTCCAAATTTCGATGTATTTCTACAACATGACATGAGTAGGAGGTGGCGATGGAGGATGACAAGGTGGTGCATGTGGCAGGGTGTGACCACGGGTAATTCGATTGCATTGAATGTTTTCGGTAGATTAGGTGTCATTTGGTCTTTTTTAATTTTTTGGGGTTATTAATGCGTCATTCTTGTCCAAATTTATGTCATCGGGGAGGTTAGGACAAAATACAAGTGGAATTGGGAGGGATTAAAATTTAATTTTGTCAGTTTGTTAATTTTTGTGAGTCAACTTTAGGAAAGTTGTGGTCACGTTTTGGCCAGCCGTCATTGGCCCCTTTGTAACAAGAGGGCTGATGTAATCAGAGTGGGGATTAAATGTTGTCAGTAGCCAATGGCATAGGAAATTTTTTATGAAGGGTCGATGGCGTAGGAAATTTTATAGGTGTAAGCTGTAGATTTTGACTTTTCATTACAAATTGATTATGCAAGATTATAATTCTTGTTAATTGTCATTTTGTATGTAGGCACAACATTGGATCCTTTGGTAAAGGAGTTTGGATGTATCACAGCTCAAATAATTGATTTCTGGACTGGCCCAAGTAGAGGTGATTGATTTCAAGGGTTCATGATTTGGGGGCATCATGTAGATGCCCAGGATACCATTGGATTTAGATGTGTTACATATGTTCTTAGCGGCATGTGAGATGAGATACATCACCTTTTGGTGATGGACGGGATACAAGACCATGGAGATGACATTGACCTTGGAGGATATTCATGGGATTTTGGGGTTACCCATTAGAGGGACCTGTATGTATTATGATTTGAGCTTAGATGTTGTAGAGCGGAGATCCTTAGTCGTATTGGATAGTGGGAGTGGGACATATGACGAGAGTATGTTATGTGTTCAGCTTAGCACAATGCGGGATACAGAGATTCTAGATATCCAAAAATTAGTTAAGGGGTTGTTGTGGCATAGATAGTGTGCCACAAGGTAGATGGAGCCATCCCATTATTTTTTATTGTAGTATGTATAGATTTTTTAGATCATGGGGTGTTGTTTAGCTGGGGTACCACTATATGGGTATAGTTGGTGCATGATTTGTACACGGTCAGGCGCAGAGGCTAGAGGGTTGTGGGACCCATTATATTATTGACCACTTAGATATATAAGAGGTTCCTGATATATAGGCTGAGAGGGACACCATTAGAAATAGCGGCAGATGCCCCTAGAGTGCTTTAATGGGCACATGGGTTGACTGTGAGATCACTCAGATCATTCCAGCCGCTAGTACATGTGGGTACGAATGATGTTACATGGCATCCTTACATAGGGAACTTGGATCAGTGGCCTAATTGGCCTATGATAGAGTACTTAGAGGCCATGATTGAGGTGACAGGGCATTACGTGTCCTGGGTGGAGACCCATGTGGTGAACAAGGTCCCAATGTAGTTTGGGCGACCAACACCTGTGGTGATACCATCATTGCCACCCTACCAACGTTGTCATGCTAGAGAGGCTGCAAGAGTGGAGGTGAGGGTACCAATATTATGAACACACATGATACAGACAACAGACACACATAGTCAGAGGTAACATAGGTGTGGTGGGGATGCTCAAGGCCCACCAAAGATCATAGATGTGAGTGGTTCAGAGGAGGGAACCGATGGAGGATCCACTGACATAAATTCATAGGTTGGGGGTGAAGAAATAGAATTTGATCAAGATATAATATTTTACACTTTCATCTTCCTTTTACTAGATCCTAAAGAGTTCCTCGCTACGGTCTCTGATCCTACAGTAATCTTGGTACTTGTTTAAAAAATGGTTTCCATCTCTTCCCAAGTATGGATATATTTGGGGGTTAGTCCCATGAACCATCTCATTGTTGTATCTTTTAAGGTTGGGGGAAACAACCTTATTTTATGAGTGTTCAAGGAGGTATAATATAGGTTTGGAAAAACACTTTGAATTCAAATTAAAATTGATTAGGATCTTCTGAGACTAAACCGTTAAACATTGGTAAGATTGAAGGGGATATATTTTTCATAGGGCCTTAGTGATTGGGATCCATTTCTATGGGATAAGTGAATGTCCTTCCTAGTATTGGATCACCATTTTCCCCTCCATTAGGATTTTCACCTCCTTGCTTTCGGCTCAATTCTCATTTCTCCACCCTTCACCCTTTCACCAAAAAGGGGGCATATAATCGGTATCATCTTATAATCCGTCTCAGGATACAACATAATTAAGTGACACTCCTAATTCATTACTATCACAATTTACTCTGATCTCCTTCAAACATAGTTACAATTATTCTATACGATAGTCAATACTTGCTGCTATTTCAAATCTATCCCCCCAAATGAAATAATTTGGGTGCAAAAGAAAAACCTCTTCATGAGTAATATTCTAAATACATCTTATTCAATCAACTACTATCACTCAAATCAATCAATCAATCAATATAATAGTCATAGTTACTATCACTCCCAGATGACATAACTTGGGAAGCACATTACATCACCATCACTGCCATGTGACCTAACTTGGAAGCCATCTAATACTATTCAAATTGGAACACCAATTACTGTAGGAGTGGGGGCAATGAGACGTCACTAAATTTCCTATATTGCTCCTATGTGGGTTCTTCAATCAGGAACAAATAGGTTACAATCGGAACTAACTAGGTAAAAACTCCGGTCCTTATCCGTCTACAGTGGTTGGACCTTTTGGAGAAGCATCATGGATGGAGAGAAAAAATACCTCTCTCCCCAACACTCTTCCTCTAGTGGAAGGATGCCCAAATCCTCTAATTATCAACAAATTGGGTTGGGAATGGATCACTCCCTACCACCTCTTAGCTCTATCACCTTTGACAAACAATCCAACATCTCCAATGACATCACAACTATTTCTCTAAGTTTCTCCTTACAATAGTTTGGTATCTCCTGTTACACCACGTGGGTCAAAATTCTGATCCATGGTTCACCACACTACAAGTTTCTATATTCTATGTGCACTCTGCAATATGGCTTCTTTGAACTCTATATATGTATGTTCCTTACTTCCTTTACACTACTTGAATTTCATTCAAATAATATTAACGGGGGGTGGGGGAATGTAAACACAAAATCATGCACATATCACTATTTTTTTATGCCTTCATTATGTTTTTATATGCATGAATATTAAGTAAGAAAAGTATTTACTAAGGACACTATCTCTTATCCATCTATGTTTTTGATTGATTTTTACAGTAACTCTCTTCTACATCTATCGATTATGTATTCACTTATGGTCAGGTCATAGGGATCCCTGTCTATTTGTCTTTTCATATTTTTTGTTATTTATCTCAGGACATTAGCACCCACTCTGGAAACTAGCACCCAGGTGCTTGTGTCTATTTTGGGCACTTCTGTCCTATTTATTATTTTTACACATTTTGACATTTGTGGTCAGTATTTTCACTTTTCTTATCCTTATCCCATGTTGATAGTCATCCTTTTGTGTCACTAGTGTCTAAATTCAAACAAGAGATTCATATATATACACGACATACACACTATTATTCAAGCTAGCAATTCAAAAGGGCTATCACATCTACATACTATCACTACTATCAAAAGGGACTGCATACACTGCATATTAAGGGGAAGTGTTGAATTCCATACCACACATTTGCATAAAATATAGCTATAGCCCACTATCTTGTAATAATTTTCACGATGGAAAATTAAGGACATTATTTCACACACAAGCACATAAAACTACGTGGAGTATGAAATGTAGTGTAGAGCTTGGTACTAAGTTAACTCATCGGGTGACCACTGGGGTCAATTTAACTTCACATATTACATATACTGAGAGGGGGGTGAATTGGTCCTAAAATTAATTTTATTTCATTTACTAAACCATAAATTCATCAATTATATTGTTTATACAACATTCACAACCATGTGTGCTTATTAAGATATGCAACATCAACCACAAGAGCAAGAAACAAAGTACTCAACACAAAAACACCATATGTAAGTGGGAAAACCTTGTGTGGAAGAAAACCCACTAAATTTTTTCTTATATTACACAAAACAAAGTGATTTAGTGAAGCACCAACTTCACAAGGAGCACCAACCCCTAGTTTAGTAGAACACCAACCCTACAAGGAGCACCAACCCCTAATTTAGTGAAGCACCCACTCTAAAAGGAGGTGAAAACCAACTAGATGACCAAGAACAACCTTATAAACCTGAAGATGATTTATCTTTGATAATTTTAGTACCACAACTAATGAAAATCATAATTTCAGCTCACAAGCCCTAGCTCACACACTAGGTCTTCAATCTCTCATAATGTTGCTTTTTGTTCACTTTTCAAAGCTCTAATCACATGCACACATGCTCTATAATATTTCTCAACCTGTCATTATATTCCTAAGCCTTCAAATCTCACTCTCATACCTATAAAAAAATCCCCTCTAGGTCACACTTCTTCCCTCTAAGAGCACTAGTTCAAAAATGAACCAAACAATCACTTAAATATGATTTTATTTCTTCCAACCCAAAGGAGTTTGGTACCTCATGATAATTTTTACCCATACATCTCTATAAAATTCATTTACATTAATTACAATAGTTATATATGACCCAAGTAGGACGACCTAGCTAAAAACACACTTTCCATGCACTAAAAAACCACTAAAACACATGCATTGGGATGCCAAACTTCTCCTCATGCCAAAACCATGCTTATTCAAGCTACAATATTCATAAAAAATGATTAATATATCATTTAAAATTCATACATGGTCACATTTACAACCAAAAATTATTTCATTTACTGGGCCTAGTTCACTTTGCAATTCTCAAAACAGTTGTTTCCTACACCCTTCGACGCCCTATAAACTTCATTTGAAAACCAAATCACTTAAACATGAGAAAATCATTCCATGTAGCCACTTTATAGAAATTCCATAACCTGAAGAGCACTTCTAAGAATGTTATAAGCCATGAAACATCCATCTCTTCAAACCACAACTGCTTTTTCCTTCACCAGATCAACCTACCAAATATGATATTTCCAACGATTAGATCATAAAATAATTTTTGCATAAATTAAAGAACTATAAATGGATTCATTGGATGCAAAATTAATATTTATTAATATTCCAGGTGATAATAAGCATCACCTAATCCATTCCATGCCTCAAACAACATCAAACTTTCACCAGAACACATATTGTCTTGAACTGCCAAAAATATTATTTTCCAAAGAATGATTTGGAAACCCTATCAAATGACCTCATAATGATAAAAGAATCATCTCACTAAAAATATATCTAACTCCTCTTTCCAAAAAAACTTGAAACACATTAATCCTCCACCTTTAGCTCAAGTTATGTCCATTTTATTGGACCCTACTATTTGAGACCCCAAAACTTGCCCTTTGACTAGTCAACATGTTTGGACCTCAAAAAACCATTTAATGCTTGAAATTGTCCTGTAACCTCTGTGGAAACATCATAAAAAATCCCAATAATCATGCACCATCAATTTTTCATGCCACTTCTTTGGACCATCTTGTCATAAAACCTTCTTCTTCAGAAACTTTCATTTTTAGGTGGGGCCCACTCATCACCATGACCTAAAACATACATTTATGGAAATATAAGAGAGTAATATACAACATCCATTCATAAAATTTTATCAACCAATCAAAACTAGGTCACTATACTTCACTTTTTGCAAACTGCTCCTAGCTAGGGTTTAACTAGGGTTTTAGACGACTTTATCTTCTTAACATTCATTCATAAACTCCTGACGATAATTTTTTTTTATTTTTTTTGAACCTTATAAAATAACCTTAGAATAATCCTTTAAAGGCACAAGGTCCCATGTAATTCACACTATTCACAACGAGCATCTGAAGTTCAACTTCGAGCTCTATTTTCACTTGTTCTTAACCCTGTCTCACATAAACTGTCATAACTTGCAAAATTATCATCATGGAAACATAAAATTTTACTCAAAGGAATATAACACATACATCTAACATATATAATCATCATAATGTCAATTTCATACCTCAATCTCTCCAGTCACTAAGATTTACATTTACTTGCATGTTTGTTCATCATTGTAGAAGCTAGGGTCATATGAACTAATGCAATAACTAATCATAAAACCTATGAAAATGACCCAAACATACCTTATATGCTATGATACACCTGAATTCATGCTTACATGATCTCATATTACTCCAAACCACACTATCACACCTCCAAGCTGTCATACCTAGTCCCAATGAGCACCTGTAACATAGTGATCCACCTATGACTGCATCATAACACTACTATGAGTGTCAAAACACCCTCAAAACCTGTTATCCATCATGTCAACATGATTCCCAAGTATATAAGAAGCTCTTACTATCATACAACATCACCTAGGCACCTGAATAGGCTTGTAAGAGCAAGTAATCCTCACTGAATCTCACTATACCAGAAAGTATAAATTTGAAACACCATTTTAGAATCATATACATCATCATGAGACCCTAATCCAATATCCACTTTATCATTAATGTGTTTTTTAATCAAAATGACCACACTTATTAGGACCGCATGCCAACATATTTCACACACAAGGACATAGAACTACATGGAGTCTGAAATGTAGTGCAACGTTTGGTACTACGTTGACTCATCAGGTGACCACTAGGGTCAATTTGACTTCACATATTGCAAGGTGGTTGTAAGGGAAATGCCAGGGACGACCCTAAAGGTAGATATGGTGGCACCCCAATCAGAAGTTAATAGATGCAAAAAGCTAAATCCCTTTGGGCCGGATGTGCGAACTGGATTAGTGATGCAAAAAAGAGAAATGTAAGATGGAAAATATGCAAGGGTTGTCTGCGCCCCGCGGGTTCACTCGGAAAAGCCAACATCGGGAAATAGTGTCATCTCCAAATGAGGTTGAGCGAGGTTCCGGGAGGCGGAAAAGTTATGGAGAAATTTATCCAGCGGCCAATGGCTTGGTGTAAAGTGACAGTGGAAAGGGCTTGATGGATGAAACCGAAAGGTGCACAAAGAAAATATTTTTAGTGTGTTATAAGTGTCGAGGGCACCCCATGGAAAACCCGATGCATTTATAGAAAGTACAGAAAGGACTATACGGAAATGGGTGCATTGACCCGAAACAAATGAATGTCGACACTAAAGGTAAAAGGGTTGGAAAGTGCCCACACAGAATGTGAATGTGAAGGGGAAAATAGGTGTGGGAAGAACCTTGAATGTGCGCTTCCAAGTAAACACAAGTCGGGAAAGATCTTCACGAATACAGATGTGCCTATGGCCCAAAACCTTCAGGAGATTGTAACATTTTGAACTCTGATCCAGGAAGCAGACCACTGACTTAGATGTTCAGATGGCCATAAATTTTTGACTGGGAGCTCGGATTCATGCATAGAAAGCTTGAAGAAACTAATTTTGGTAGGGGAAAGGGCCATTAATGAATAACTCCTATGTCCAACTAACGACATGGTGGATCTCAAATTGGGTGAGAAAAAATTTGTGACCAAAAATGTAAACCTTACATTCTTCCCACTTTTGGCCATTGTTTTTCCCTGGGGTTCTCACCATATCATTTTCATGCCATGATTTGAATTCAAATGCAGTCTGGAGGTGGTTGGGGCAGTTTTGAAACAATTTTCCTCTCAATTCTTTCTCTTTTTGGATCCATCCTATAAATTGTAAAATTTGGCTCATGGTTCATTACAAGTGGATGATTCAGACATATCTTTTCTACTCACCTCTCCCTTTTAATTTCATGCTTCTCCAAGGTTGAAAATGTTGAATAGGGTTTTTCAGCAGGCCTTGCGTATTCTGATGACATCTGGCAATGGTTGGACCGGCCTTCAACTTTTCCCTAATGAAATGAAGGTTGTTGTGCAAACTTATAAAGCAAAAAAAAACATGTTTTGTGATGCATCTTCTCCATCCTATGCTCATTTTTTTCTTATTTTCTTCTTTCCTCTCTTCATTCCAGGTATTTGTGCATTTTCTGAAATGTTCACTTGCAGGTAAATTATTGTGTTCATGGAGTTTTGGGACATGAATTTCTGTGACTTGAAATGCACCTGCAATTTTGGAGACAAATTCTACTGATGCTTTCTGTCCATCCTTCCCATTGCTCAACTCTCTTGATTTTCCATGGCAGTTTTGATAGATGTGTCAAAATTCTCCTTCTTTGGTGTATCACCGTTTTAGCATGTAGGTTTTTTCTTTTTTTTCTCTCTCTCTCTCTGTCTCCTTGGAATTTAGATTAGGATTAGGATTAGCTTACCTGTGCACTAGGGAAATAGCTTGATTGGCAGGTAGTTTAGGAGTAGGAACCAGCCTTCTCTTGGAGATTCCTCTTCTCATTTCACAAGTCCCACAACTTGAGGGGAGAGAGGTTTCCATGTTGTGCAATCACACTAAGATGCCTGAGTGATCAACCTAGAAGCCTGATCTGCATCCAACAAGGCTGTGAATTTGGATTCCAATAGTTTTGGCACTCCGGGTGGGACCTTAGAGTTTCTTATATCTTTCAATCTTTTACCAGACAAGGTTGGTGTGTTCTTGCTAATGAATAATTTCAGCCTTTTGGAGGCACTTATCAAAAGCACATCTGGTGACTCCATCTGGTCAACAACCCATTCTCTGAAGTTGCAGACCTTCCTTTCCATTCATTTTCATTCATCCATTCTTCCTTCCATCTCTTCCATCATTCTTTTCATTCATGAAGTTGTGCAATCATGACTTCATTTCCATCATGGAATTCACATCAACAACAGATAGTATATCACACCTCCAACATGTTTTACAAATCCTCCAAATCAACATTTTGATCATATTCAAAATCAGCATGTCTACCCATATGAGCAGCTATTATGCCAAAGTTAGTTTGGCTATGAAGCATACCCAAGAGCAAGGGTACGCATGCAATGCTAAGGACACTCAAGATCCCAAAATGCTGGATCTGCTAGAAAAATCCAAAAGATGGAGGAAAAAGATGGTGCAGTCCAGAGCAACAGCTCAAATGAAAGCTTTCGGAATCGGTTGCAGGAGCTCCTTGTCCATGGGGAGGCCCTTTTCCAAGACACTTATAGCCCTCAAGAGAAGCTGGACTTCATGATTATTAGACGCTTCCCCAACTTGCACAATGGACAGCAGAAATAGAGGCCTATACACTTCGGTGTTGAACAACCTTGTCAATGGGTAAGTTCTACACCATCATAAGGTTTTTCTCTTCCCATTACTCAAGCATCATCATCTCATTTGGAATTTCAAATTTTAAACTCTCCATCTGCCTGCCCCAAGTGTTGAATTCCATTTCTCCATCCCCTAGTCTTCCACTACACCTCAATTCTTCTTTCCCTCTTTCCTTCCAAACAGTCATCCCCTCCACAAGAGCTAAATGAAATACCTCCCACTCCAAAGAAACAAGAGGTTTAAACCTCCTCCACCACCACAAAAAATTGTAAAATCAGTTGAGTTACAACCCATTCCTCCTCTTGCATTCCCAATTCCATGTGGGGAAGAATAAATTGCAAAAATCTAGTCATCAAGGACAATAGCAAGAAGAAGAGCCAACAAAATGAAGAAATGATTAAGAGCTCTCAGTACGAGTTTGGCTCTTAAATTTGGGATTGACAGAAGATCCCTTTGCTGGTTAAAGCCTACAGAAGAGGCTAAGAGTTGAAAACAAATGGTGGTTCATGACTAAATTTGCCACACAGAAGAAGAGAAAAAGGAAGAAGCAGATGCAGCAATCAGTTTGCTCAGAGTGTAGTGTCCATGTTGGCACTCTATTTGAAGGAGAATGTTGATCCAATTAAAGTTGCACAATCAACCATGGAGGAAGAAAGCCCTGAAGAAGATCTTGCAGTCCCAACTTGTCCTCTAGAGCAGCAGATTGAAGAGTTTGACTTAAAAAACTTCATGCTAGAGGAAGAGTTCTATCAAGAGCAAGATTGTCTTCAAGTAGTAGAGGAGGAAGAAGCTGCTCCAAATCCAAAAGAAGAGGAGCACAATCTAGCTGTGGAGGAGAAAATTGCAGATCCAAGGGCTTTGAGCACAAAGCAGGCTACAGGAGAACCTTCAGTTCTTCTTTCTACTTCATCTCTCTCGAGTTCTAGTGCTGAAGAAGAGTTTGATCTCTCAAACTCAATGTTGGAGGATGAAGGAAACCATGGTGGTCAAGTTACAGATCAAGAAGACACCATGGAGGAAGTTGAGCATTTGCAGCAGGACAACAATGAGGCAGTTTATCTGTCAGATTTGGAGGACTATTTTGATGGAGAAGAATCGGTTTAGTTTCCACCATTCTCTCTTTCATCATCCACATTCCAAACACCTGAGTCCTACTGTCATGAAGGAGAGCATTCATTTGTAGTAACCTGCATCTTATAACAGCTCTTTGGAACCAAGATTGGAAGATTTTAATCTTTCATGTCCTTCATTGGAGGAAGAGAAAGGGACAAAGGAATTTCACCATTTACTTCCACACCATCCATTCAAGAAGGTCTACAAGAAGACTCCATTTTTGGACTTGAAAATCAAAGCTATGGGCATATCAAACGGATCAGACCGTTCCCAATCATGTACTTGGCTTCATTAGAGCTAAGGGAGAATCCAAAACCATTCATGCTTACTTCTAAGCATGAGGATGAGCTACAAAGTACCAAGGATCAGCTGTCATACCTCTCTCAATCCAAATGCAGAACAACTAAAAGAGGTATTGAATTTTCCTTCAGCTGATACCTTGATGATTTGGGTGGAAGACCAACTTCTTGTTGATTTCTCACTCATCCTAACAGCCATGCTCAGCTCCAAATCAGTTGCATGGTTGCCAATTTTGAAGAAAGGAAGCTATTTTGCACAACCAGTTGCAGGGTTTGTTTAGCTTACCTTTGCTTCCAGTTAGAGTAGAGTAGGTAGGTTTGTTTTCAGCAGAAGAAGTGCTTGTGCACACTCTGCATGTTCCATTCAGAGCATGTATGATTTTCAGTTCTGTACATAGTTTTGGTGTTGCTGGTTTTGCTCTTGCACAGTTCGTTTCAGTGGAATTTTGGTGAGAACAAATCCAATTCCGGTGGGTTTCAAGTGGCTCAGAGGGAAGTTTTCAAAGTTCAGATCAGTTTTCAGGCTTGCTTATGACTCCATGCCCAATGGATTGCTAAAAGGCCACCGATCTTCTACCTAGCAGGCAGGTGACCCCGTTAAGTCACCAAATTGTTGTAAATATCTCCCCTCGGGTAGATATAGACAAGTAGGAGAATATAGAAATCAAAGAAGCTCAAATTCCTACATG